>CAUYSK010074215.1:0-11001 GCA_963575035.1 Avahi laniger | reverse complement strand
AGGCCTCTCTCCTTGCCTGGTGGATGCCACCTTCTCCCCGTGTCCTCACGTGGTCTTCCTCCGCGTCCGCGTCCTCCTCTTCTCATGAGTGCGGCGGTCCTATTGGATTAGGGCCCGCCCTCAGGACCCCACTCTTAACTTAATCACCTCTTTAACGACCCTCTCTCCAAATACAGCCGCATTCTGAGGTATCGGAGGTTAAGGTTTCAATCTATGAATTTGCGGGAGGATGCAATTTCAGCCCGTAACCACAGGATAGAACATTTTCATCATTTCAGCAAGTTCTTTTGGAAAACGCAAGACTAGTGGAAGAGAGCGACGATAAAAACTTAAATAAATGTCAGGATTTCAGTATAATTTACGAACACGGATTCTATGCTTCTTAAAACCACGATGTCGCCGGCACGTTGCGTTACTCTGCCTGGGGGATGTCAACAGCGTGAACTCGGGAAGCGTGTTTCTCTGGGGCCCAGGAGCGAATTGCGCTTGGGCGAGGAGCGACGCGGCTCTTCTCTCTCCCGTTTTCCTTCCCCGCCGTCACGCTGTCTCACGCTGTCTCCCTCCTCACGTGCACTCTGCTAGCCCCTCTTTTGAAAGGTGAAAAATAATGTTTTTTTTTTTTCCCTTTAAGGAACCCTCAGTCTACTGGGGGCTCAAAGACTTAAAACAATCTCACGGTCTATTGCCACAACCGCTGAGCTAGAAGCAGGAAAAAACGAAACGGGGCCCCCAGGAGGGAGAGATCCTCCCTGCTCTCTGACCGTGAGAGAGGCTGCAGAGCGACGGTGTCTCTTCACACTTGACCTTGACCTTCAGCAAGTCCCTTAGCCTCCCGGTGCGTGACAGGCGGGATGTAAACAGCACCTATCTCTTAGAGGGCAGGAGTTCTACGAATGCGATTATTAATCACTGAGAAGCTGTTGTAAACTATTACCATAAAACAACGCGACACTCCTTTTATTCTCCCAGATCAATATGACTGAGTGGCCTTTTGGTCCCAGACTTATCATATAAAGAGGTAACTCCTATCGCCACAAATATATGAGGACTTTTTAATCAAGTGTTAATGGTCTTCTGCCTTTTGCAAAGCACGAATTGGGGGCGGCAGGGTGAAGGTGACTGGTCGTGTTTGCTTTTATTTCAGGGTTACATTTTTCCATCTCTAGTTCCAGAAATGGTTTGAGATGGCTTAAAATAAAGATGCAGATTCAATAAACCATGTGATTGTTAAAACAAAAGAAATCACATGAGTAATTTTTTGTTTGTTTGTTTTAATGAAAGGATGAGGGGAGAATGGTAAGAAAGGAGAAGATAATGGTAAGAAAATGCACAAAGAAATCTTAAGATTTACTGAAATTGATTGATTAAGAATCTTGGGCTAAAGCTACCCACTGGCATTGAGCACAAAGCTTATCTCTAAGAATTCTGGTGAAATGGAAAAAAAGGAAGAGAAAGACAAAGAGAGAGAAAGAGAGAAAGAAAGAAAAAATGAGAAAGACTAGATATCTTTCTCTGTCTTGCTATCTTGTTATATTCCTTCACCAATAATTTATTGAGCACCTACACTGTTGCTGGTGTTTCAGTAGAAGCTGAGGATTGGGGCAGAAAGTTATAAAAATGATGAAGGCCAAGTGCTTTCAGAATGGCATGTGCAAAGGCCTGGGGGTAAAAAAGAATTGGATAATTTTAGGACAGAAAGTGAATCAGTGTGTGTGTGTGCACATGGGTCCTAATCGAGTTTATCAATGGTGATTGGGAAAAGCCGTCAATGAACCCAGAGACCCGATAACTTAGGGCTCTGCTAAGGCGAGTTAAGGAGTTTAGCTTTTACTTTAAGGACAATTGGGAACCACCGAAGTGGATCAAATTTTCCATTTAGAACGATAACTCTCCCTGCAGTATGGAGAATGGATTGCAGTGAGTCGAGACAGCAGAGGAACATCAGTCAGAGGACGGTTGCAGGTGAGAATTATGGAGGTGTTGGGTGGCAGCCTCAGCCACAGGAACGAAGAGAACTGAATGATCTATGAGATACAAGGTGAGAGATCAATGTACGTAACTTGTAGATTAATTGTACGTAAAGAGTGAAGGTATGAAAGCAAGTAAGGTGGACTCTTGAGTTTTGTTCTGGAAACTTCTGGTTGGATTCATGGGCCCTTTTATGAGATGGCAGAAATAGGAAGAGCAAAGAGATTATTAGGTTTTAGTGAAAAGGTGGCCAATTCAGTTATAGGTATGATGTCTGGGATGTTTGGAAGATGCCTAGGAGAAGATCGGTGCTAAGGAGACAGATGTTAAGTAGGCAGCTGAGTGTGTGAACTTGACACTCAGAAGTGAGATGGGATTAGTGATGTCTTTGGAAGCCATGGACTGTAGGTGGCTTTTAAGCCACAGAAATTGATGTGTGAGTCACCTAGGTAGAGTTTGAAGAGTGAGAAGGAAAGAGAACCCACATCTCTTTGGACTCCAACATTGAGAGGTTTCCCAAAGAAGAAAGAATCTATAAAAAAAGTCTAAGTAGCCAGAGATGTCAGAAATCAGCAGGAAATAGGTGTGTTATGGAAGCAAAAAGAAGACTGTTCACCGAGGAGTTGGTATCACAGAACCACAGGGTCCCTTGCTGATAGAAGCAAGGGATAATGGTGTTGGATGTTGGATAATAAACTCAGAAGGAACTCATAGTGAGAGAAGATGAGATTCCTGGACACGTCTGTGGGATCTTTGCGTTACTTTCAGGTGACCTTGAATTTCTGAAAATTCCCCCTGCAATAGCTTTGGTTCGACGTGGCGAGAAGCGTGCCTTCCGTGGTGCACTGAGAGTTACTGACTGCGTTTCCAGACGTCTTAACTGTAACTTTAATAATCGGAGCTCTGGCTCTCATCGCAGTTCCTGCAGTGCCCAAGGACTCGTTACATTGCCGGGGGTGTTCGAAGGCCTCCCGATTAAGGACCCATTTTATGGGCATAGTTGAAATCCTGGAAATTATTGCCTCTTTGAGGCACAGGAGTGGGTGCTGATATCGGTTAGCATGAATGATAATGTGGACCCCTGTGATTTGCTGTCCTTCATCGTTTGATCTGTGTTAATGACCAGAGAATAATTAGTCCATTGTTGTGTGCAGCTAGGTGTTACGAATGGAGTTGTAAATTCAGCGACTTAAAAAAAAAAGTGAGTATAAGTTTCTCCCCTGCAATTCAGTTTACAGATGACTCCGGGGGCACAGTGAGATGAAGGCCAGGATGTCCTCTCAGGGGTGAAGTGTGCTCACACATGCAAGTGTGTGTTCTCAAAGCTGAATAATAATAATAATAATAATCCTTTTGATGCAATTTCTTTGCAGTGTGTTTTTAAATGAAAATATAGGAAACTGCTGACTTCCAGTGTTGGGAAAGTTTGAACAAGGGAACTAAAACTTTTGCACTTGGGTTTGTCGTCGTAACTGTGCACATACTTGGATCCTTCTTGTACAGCAGAAGTTGATATTATCCTGAACTCTGGAAGTTAATATAGGGTGTGAAGTTTTTAACCTGGTTGGCATCACTCAGCACCCCAGGGGGAGCGTGCATGCCAGGTAAGGATCTGAGATCCACAGGACTGCCTGTGTTCTCAGTCTGACTCTGCTATTTACTCTCCATTTGACCTTGGGAGAGATACTTAATGCTTCTGAGCCCCCGGTCTCTCCATCTGTAAAATGAGGATGGCCATAGTGCCAGGCTCATTGACTTACTAGAAGAATGAAGGGAGAAATTTCAAGGCTTGACAAGATTCCAGAGATGTCCTAGGTACTAAGCATGTTAGTTATTATTCTCACATGTTCATCACGGCAAACGCCTTTGGTCAGGAGAATATAGAAGAATCAGGCGTCAACCCCTGGTATTTCAAAGTAAGAAAATAACTGATGTCCGGTATCATTTCCCAAGCTTGTCAAACTGTCCCCAACCACGCGGCAGAGGCTTCTCAAACCACAGAGAAAAACAAAGAACATCTCTTGGAGCACTCATTTGACCCGGGAGTAAGGAATGGAAAATTGTATTTTACGTTAAAGCAATCACAGACATACTGTGGAGTCGAATGTAAAAGGGATGTGGATTTCTAGGATAGAACACGTAATGTCAAATGCATTTTGCCCTGGGAATACCTGATTATTGTTGTGTCCCCAGGAATTCCTGGGGGGGTGAGGTCACTCTCCTCTGTGGATAGCTGATTTTCTCCCCGAGACTGGTGATTAGAGGGCTGCGATGAGACGCTCACAGCGCTCCCCAACCTAGAAATGAAAAGCACTTCTTCTTGCGCTTTATTGAAGATTCCACCAGAAATTCAGTGCTTTTGAAACCGGAGTTTTGAAATCAGCAAATTTCCTTTATTCAGGATATTCACTGGGCTTACAATGCCTTCCTTTCAAAAGAGTTTTAATCTTATGCCTTCCCCTCCCTCCATCTCCCGGGATATGAATTTCGATATACCAAAGGTTTTATCGAGATTCAAAATATTATAAACTGTTTGAAATGGAAGACACCTAAGAAGGAAAATTGCTATGGCACTAATAAATGACTAACCTATGAGTCTTCTCTGAAAGATTTTCCTTTACCTAGTGCTTCTTATATCTTGAAAGATCGGCTATATATCCATAGAGCTAAACAATGTGTTGTGAACGTTCCTAAGGCCAAGACTTTAAAACCTTGCTGCTTCAATACCTGCCTGCTGTTCTATAACGTGGGTTGCTCTGGTTTGCTGGGGCTGCCATAACACAGTCCCCTATACTTCGCTGCTTAAACGATAGAAATTTATTTTCTCATAGTTGTAGAGGCTGGAAGTCTAAGGTCAAAGTGTCAGCAGGGTTGGTTCCTTCCGAGGGCTCTCTCCTTGGCTGGGAGGTGGTCGTCTTTCCCCTGTGTCTTTATGTGATCTTCCCTTGGCCCATGACTGCGTCCTGACCTCCTCTTCTGATAACACCAGTCGGATTGGATTAGGGGCCCCCCACCTGGCTTCACTTTAACTTAATTACCTCTGTAAAGGCCCTGTCTCCAAATAAGGGCGCAGAATGATCTTTCAGGCTATTTCTATTTGATCTTTTTTTTCTTTTCTTTTCAAATGAAACAACGTATTAGCAAATAATCCAACCATCAGACTCACATACTTAGAAAAAACAGAAATGTTTTATTGCTATTAGGAATTTCAGGGGGTTTTTGTTGTTCAAGGTGAGGAATGGTTATGTCTCCCTACAGGAATAACTCGATTCTGTTTTTACAGGGATCTTTAATAGAAGATTGTTTTTTTTTCTCTCAGTGACAATCTGCAGATTAATCAATTTTAGGTGAACAGAAGAGTTTGGAGGACCATTCTGTTTAAGCTATCTCTGTCCCGATGTAGGGACAATAGCATCATCCAATAAAAGGATGTATGCAATGGTATCAGCGTTGTGGTAATTATATGGATATTTTAGTTGTTTGGTACATTTCATTATGCTTTGTTAACAGCCCATATTAGCTTTCAGTGGGGCAACCTTCAACTGGATTAATGCCAAGAGACTCGTACATTGAATGTTCCACACGATGCATTTTCCTGGAAGCAGAGAATGAATGAAAATTGGGCAAAAGGGTCATGAACACTATTCCTCTCTGTTTCCTTTTCAAAAACATTTTTAATTGAAATTTCAAGAGATGATTTTATCCTTTTTTAAAATATTTTAATCATTTAAAATTAAAAAGTAATACATGGTTTGGGAACTATTAATACAACACAGAACTACCTGAATTAAAATTAGTATGTGGCCCCTCTCCACCCACCCCCTCAGTCCTCCAATCTCACCCCGAGTGGGGCGGAATTCTCACGGGTGGGCTGGTTTGTGCTTTTCCGTCTCATCTCCTTTGCTCATACAAACACACACGCGTGTGTATATGCTTTTTAAAAGATAGGCTCATACTCTGTGTGTTACTGAGTAATTTGCCTTTTTCACATAGCATGATTATTATCAGTATGTGCCAATATTAAAAATCTGCCTGCTCCTTTTTAATAGCTGCATAGTATTCCATTTCATGGATGCATCATTATATGTCCAGCCACCCCCTCCCATAGTTGGTCTTGTCATGAGGTTATTTCTATTTTGGATTTCTTTGTTTTGTCTTCTGCTAAAAGAAGCATTGCAACAATAAATATTTTGTCTGAATGTCTTTAGTTCTGGTACTTTTTCTTTCTGTTGGATGAAATTCCAAGAAATGAGATAGTGAAAGTTTAGCAAGTTTATAATTTCAACAAATGTCACCAGGTTTTTACCCAAAAAACATTGGCAATCTTGCAAATATGTTATATTTCTCCCCAACACTGTAAAACTACTTGGCCAACACTGACTATTAGCTATCTTTTAAAAAGTATTGAGTGTACCTATGACATGTGATATATTGCTTTTATTTGCATTTTCTTGACTAGTAGTTATATGCAACATCTTTCCTTTTATATGAATTATTTATAAACAATGTTTGTCCATTTTCAACTGATTTATCTTTTTTTGTTAATTTGTAGAAATGCTTTGTATTCTAAAGCAGGTCACTTTAGCCAGTTAAACTTGAATGCATGTTATCTTTTGCCTTTTGAGTTTATAGTATCTTTATCTATTTAAAAGTTTTCGTGTGTGATCGCTTTTATGAATGACTTAAGGAGCTATCCCTCCCCTCTCCAACTTTTATAAAAATAGCCTTGATACCTTCTCATACTATTTATACTTTTTATGCTTTATCTTCAAATTTTTAAATCTACCTGGAATTTACTTTTTCAAAATTAAGTATGAAATCTAACATGCACTATTTTTTTTAAGAAAGGGTATACAGTTGGCCCAACATTTATTCAGTATTCCTCCCTTTTCATTAACTTGTACATGTGCACACACACATGCACATTACCGTTTCTGCCTCTTTCTCTGTTCCATCCAACTATTTATTTCCTGTTCTGCATTAAAGAGTTTTGCTCATGAATGCCCTTTGGCCTTGGCATGATTTCGTGGGATGACACAGAAACGACAGCAACCCCCGACTTTAAAGAGTTGGGCAGGTAACATTTGCAGTCAGAAGCTTTTTGAACTGATGTATTCGTGTTTATATTGGGGGGTGGGGAGCGGGTGTGATATAAATGGCTAAAACCTGACTCATGCAAGGCCAAGCAAAAAGGAAGAGTATTAACTTTCAGAACTGAAAACTCCAGGGGTTGTTCTAAGTTTACTGGACCCAGAAGCTCACAGGCTGTCCCAGGACCGGGTCTTGCTCTCGGTATCGTTTATTCGTAGCTTTATGACTGCCACATTTGCGCTGGCTCCGCCATTGTAAACTAGGAGGATGCTTACAGACCACTTCAAGTTTCAACTTGTTCTCTGAAGGGCATCTGTGTAAACCCCACGCCAGTCACTAGAATGACCTTTACTGTCAGAGGGACGCGAGTTCCTCATTGGTGAGATGAGTTCACATGCCCAGCATGAGCTGGGAATCAACTCTGCAGGAACGACCCACATCGATGGCTCGTCCTCCCAGAGAGAAGGAGGGCCACTAAGAAAAAATTAAACGCTGTTACCAGAAAGAGGGGGTGACTCTTTGGGAAGCTAAAACTAGTGACTGTCACTACACCCGATTTAATATGAGTCAAATTTCCATCTGATTTCTGAAAATTCACCCTTTGAAGAGAGTCATCAATACATACTCTACTGTCATTGTCACCAGCTTTGGGCCACATTTCGGCCATCGGGATGAAGGCAAACTCTTTTATCTAAGTGGGGACTGACTTTCACTGTTGTATCTAAAAGCTGATGTCCTGAGAAAAACAAATTAAGATAACAATGAGATAGCATTTTTTTTTTATCTTGAATTGGCAAAGATTAAGAAGTTTGCTAAGAGCCAATTTTGGTAGGACCATGAGGTAACAAAAACTCTCGAATATTTATGCTTGGAATGCAAATTGGTATAATCTTTGAAGAGCTATTTAAAAAAAACATAGATATGTCTTATCAGCAATACCTCTTTTATGAATTAACTCTCTAGCACAAATATTTTCAATTGGTTTATCTTTGGAAAAGAGCCATACCAATGCACAAAAGTGTACACAAGAAAGGTGTACACGAGAAAGTGTTCCATGCGGCATTATTTGTAATATCAAAGTCATATTCTGATCTAATGTAAACTAGCAGTGAACTGATTGCAAATTGCTGTCTAGCCGTGCATTTGCCTGACATTTGAAGAAAAGGCAATTATAGATTTTAATATCAGAAAAAAAAGTGTAATGTAAATAAAACAGCTTCTTAATGAAGATCTAGCCCTAAAATCACTGGTATAGTTAGTATTTTGCAACGGTTCACCCTAGAGTGGTCGGGTCACCTCTCCCGTGCTTTGATTACACCTTCCATATGGATTACAGATCATATTCCAAACATTTAATTACTCAGCAGCAACATTAATCACTTTGCTGAATATATTTCACCTTTTCTCCTTCCTGCAGTGTTTGTTTAAGCCAAGTTAACTGGTAGCAGTGCATTAAAAGCTGGTAGTATTTTATGGCAGAAGGAGAAGAAAACCTCTAACAGAAAGATCCCGGGGTCAGTTTATAAGCTCTATTACCCACAGGTGAATCGCTTACCAACACTGGTAAGTTTGTATCTTCTTTTGTAAAATGGTTGAAATAATCACAGTCTCTCATATCTAGCCTGGTTATCATGAAGAGTAAATAGAGTACACATAAAATGTTCTATAAACCCCAAAGCCCTGGGCACATGTGCAAATGTTGTTCTTATGAAACTACCTTTCATTACAATAACTCTCCATCCTCTTGTTCTCGTAAGAGCAGGATTTTACCTAGGCAAAGTGGTTGTCTAGGACTATATATATTTGCAGAGTGAGACAGAGGAGGTTATTTGGGAAAAGAAAAAGTGGAGTGAGTTTGTTGTAGTTGTTTAGCTGTTTTATTGAGTAAGGAGATGGGGGAAAGTCTCCCTGTGCCTTCTGCACTGAGAAGTGCCATTCTTTATTTGGACAGTGTACATGAGGCTTTAAGAGTTAAGAACGCACAGTGGCTTGGACCCATCCTTTACTGGTTATCTTTTATATCCATTTCTGTCATTTTTATTTCTGAGTTGGACTTAGTTCTTGGGTTCCTATAGCTCAATTCCTAGAGTCTATATAGAAAGAAAAATGGTGATTGCTCTATTCGCGTGTTTAACGTACATTCACACCAGAGCCTTCATACGGGTGTGTGTGTGTGTGTGTGTGTGTGTGTATCCTTAAGTTAAGCGTATTGGAACACAGCCCTGCGTATTTATTTCCATATTGCCTATGGTTGCTTTTGTGCTCAAAGGGTAGAGTTGAGTAGTTGTGACAGGGACCATATGGGCCACCAAGCTGAAAATATTTACTCTCTGGCCCTTTGCACAAAAAAGTTTGCTGACACCTGATTTGGGCCAAAGGTTGGTCTGAGTCATTGTTCCATCAATAAAAGACTTGGAAACTATATACACTTTGTGTGTGTCCTTTAAACTTTCTAGTTAATCCTTCACTAAAAAAAGCATGAAAAAAATAAAAACCATAAGTAGTTATGATATCCTTGAGGGCATCTTAAATTAACATCATTGGTTTATTTTTCAGACATTTTTAAATGCCTGCTATATGCTAGTTATGGTGCTTTTACATGTTATTTAGCTTTATAATCCTCTCAGCCACCCCCTGAAGTAGTTGGTACTAAACCCATTTTGGAGGTGAGGAAACAGATGTTTGGGAGGATTTAAATAACTTGCCAAATTTCTTGAAACTGTCCACAGCCAGAATCCACTTAGTTATGTCTGAATTCAGGCTGACGGTTGCTGGTTTTAAGACGACTGGACGCACCCTCTCTCCTCTGTCCTTTTGACAATTCCGTGGAAGGAATCTAACAGGGAAGGCAAAACCAGGGACAGAGAACATGTGTCACTTGCACCCAAGGAGGTTACAGTACACTTTTTTTTCCTTTGGATCATATTTCTAAGGTATTTTGAACTAGACTAGGCTCTCTCTTTGAATAATAGCATGTTGTTCAACGTGGACATCAATATTATACTTAGATGCTAGCAATGCGACTACAGAATAAGTCAAGAAAAAAAATAAAAGCTAATCAGATTGATTTCTAGGCAGAGAGGTACAGAAACCTAAAGAGTTCTTATTTGGGAATCAGTGTTCCCACTCTGTTGGTTTTAACATAGTGAAATGTAGGTGATTTAATCATTTATATTATTTAATGATTTATATTAATTACATTTAATCTGATATAATAAAGTTTACTTAATCTGTATTTAATATAATTAAATTCAATTAATATGATTTAAATGGGTCAATATATATAAGGTGTTACAGTCACACTAGGAACTCAGATTACATTAATATAGTGTTTATTTTATAGTATTATTGTAATTATTTTATGACTATTAAATAAGATGTGGATGTATATGTATATATCTACATACATATATATATATTTTTTTTTTTCCAGGAAAGGTGATGTTATAGCAGCTGGGTTTCCTAAAAGTGTACTTCCCCTAGAAGTACAACTTTGTTGAGACAGGAGCTATTAGCTATGGAATAAATAGAGCTGGTCTTGTGGAGCATCAATTTTGCTCAAAGCTTTTGGAGGAAAGGCATTATGAAAGCAAGCAGATATGTAGGTAAGAGGAAACAACTGCATATGGACTTTTCAGAGAAAGCAGGAGACTTCAAACATCATTTAAGTGTCATTGGACCCTTCCAGCTATGGCTTTAGAACCCCTCAGGGTAAGGCTTAGATCTTGTCCATCATTAGTTCGTGGTACTTACATGGGACATTTGGCAAAGCAGTAAATGATAATACTACTTAAAACTGGCTTATAGCAGCACAATTCACAATTGCAAAGATGTGGAAACAATCCAAGTGTCCATCAATACATGAGTGGACTAATAAAATGTGGTATATGTATACCATGGAGTACTATTCAGCTTTAAGAAACAATGGTGATATAGCACCTC
>CAUYSK010074214.1:0-14083 GCA_963575035.1 Avahi laniger | reverse complement strand
CATGAAAGGTTTATTGCACAAATAAAAAAAGTATTAACAGATCCAAATGTTCTCATTTCTTTTCATTGTATGCATGAGCAAAATCTCTGTGCTAAAGCTACTATTTTGAGTGACATTTTGCAACAAGTTATAAGTAGTTAGCTATATTCATGCAAATACAACATGGCATCAGTTTCACAACATGCTAAAGTTGAATGGTGAGGTATTCAGTGTGAATTTGCTGTATCATTCCAAAGTGTGTTGGCTATCACAGGGACAGGTGTTATATCCCTGTGAAAAGAGTTAAATTTTATGAAGAACAGAATCAGCAATGTGAATTACTAAAGAAGAGTTCTATAGGAATGCAGCATTTCTGTGTAATATCATGTCAAACCAAAACAACTTGAATATTTCTTTGCAAGGTAAAAACTAAGACTATATATGATATGTGGCCAAAAATCCAAGCATTTTGAAAAAAGCTATCTTTTTTCAAAACACTTCTTCAAAAGGAAATTTCAGATGAACATTTTCCCCAGCTAGCAAAGGTCACTGATAAGCAGGATGGAATAGGTGAATCATTTGAAGAATCACAGCTACTACAGATTAATTGCAGAATACAATGAAACGTTCACTGACTTTGAGAATCATGACATCACATTCAAATTAGCATCTCGGCCTCATCCAGTTGATATCACCAAGGCACCTAAAGAACCAGAGATGGAATTGAACTCTCAGAAGATAACATTTTAAAGTCACTGATGCTAAGAACGATCCAACTGAAATATGGACAAATACAGTAGCATACCCACACCTTCGGCAACATGCCCAAAAAATGCTTTCTTGCTTATCAACCACGTGTTGTTGTGAATCTACATTCTCTTACCTAATCCAAATCAAGCGCCCTTAAGATCACAAGTGACTGACACTCATCTAGAGGATCAACTGAAACTGCGAGGCCCCCATGCTGCAACCAAATATTCAAATATTTTCCAACAAAATGCAGAAACAAAGTCATTAAAAGGTTACCTTCAAAATTGACAAATAGTTTCCATTTTTCAAAATTATTAAGTACATAGTTAGATTTTTACAAAATAATGTATATTTTTAAGTACATTTAATTGAAGTTTCTTGAATGTGGCCTTATTTGATTACAGTTAATGTGGCCTTCCAACATAAAAAGGTTCCCCATCCCGGGGATAAAGTAAAGTTCATTTCATTTTGAGGTCTCTTAACTGATTCTTATTTTCATAAAAAAAAAATATTGCTCAATTAACTGGTTAAACTGCATACCATTATCATGAAAGTCCACATTAAAAAAATGACAACACTCTAGCCAGGGCAAAAAAGTGAGACTCTGTCTCAAAAAAAAAAAAAAAGAAAGAAAGAAAAACAACAACAACACTCTAAGATATCATCATAAAATCAGAACTAGTACAGGGGTACAGGTACTTTGAGAGACGAGAAAGAGAACAAAAGCTTACCCTGTCCAGAAAGACTAAAAACATTTAATTCATCAAGAGTAAGACAGAAAAGTTTGCAAAACTGCTTCCAAAATAATATACTGAGTTCTCAGTAAGAATCAGAGCAATGTTTAAATGCTTTTATTAATTTCCTATTAAGGAATCCCTATACACTTGGGTTCACAAGAGTATGAATGCACGTGCTGCTTGTAGTATGTGTACTGGGCACAAGTGGGAAACAAGAATACAAATAGTAAATGTAGTCCCACCCCTCAGAAGAGCTCCAAGACTTCCCATAGGACTTGGTTTCAGGACGTTTCCCACAGAGAAGACATCAAATGTTAAAAAATTGGTGGTATTTTGGTAAACTCAATACTCATTAGAGGTTGGTCTTTCAAAATAACAGAATGTTTTTTATAAAAGGAAAAGAGCAACTAAGGGGGCAAAAGTAGCATATGTATATTAAAATAACTCTGAATAGAACACTACAAAAATTGGATATACTCCTTTCTTGCTTCATTTTCAGCAGAACGGAGACTATGAAAACCCTTCTAATACACAGTTCTCTGCTCCTCAGGTACCAGACAGTAACCTAGATTTAGACTGCATCAAGAGCATCAAAATGTGTGGTTTCTAACCTCCATTGGGCCTTCTAAACTCCCCAGTGTTTATGGTGGGTAATCTCTCCCATTCTCCCCTCTCTTCCCAAGGCTGTGACCAACGATGACAGTCCCTACACTTGGCAGGTGGCCTGTAATATAAGCTCTATGAAGGCAAGGCTCTTTGTTCACAGATGTATCTCATACACTTAGAACAGTGCCTGACACATAGTAGGTACTTAATAAATATTTGTTGAATCAATGAATGAATGGAGGAAATCAGCTAAGGAACTCCTTCACAGGCTCCTGCCCTTTACCCTGCAAACTTAATCCAGTTATATCCTTCCTTACACCCTTCACCTCAGTCTATAAGGAAAATATTCCTCCTACCTAAGGTTAACTACTCTACCTATGCTCCAGATCGCATTCTCATCTCTTTCCTCAATAATTATCCTTCACTGTAATGTTAAAATTCCCCTAGCTATGGACTCCTTTCCCAGTGCCTAAAAAGACTGCTTAATCTCGTTTTATAAACAAAACCAAAGGAACTTGCTAAACTCTAGAGTTTGCTAAAGCTACACTCTATTTCAGAGATGCCTGGTTTTAAAGGAGAAGTCTACATTTCTAGTTTGCTCCTCATCCTTCATCACCCTCACTCCCTGGCTACTTGGTTTCCACCCTACACGTACCAAACTTCAAGGTAGTTGTTAAAGAATCACTACATACCAATCTAATTGGTACTTCTTCCCTCATTTGACGTTTTATTACATTTGATCCTGGCTACTCATTTCTCAAAACTCACTCCCTTTCCTGGCTTTTGTGACACTGTTCTCTCACTCCCTGTCTTGGCTTTTGTAACACTGTTCTCTCACCTGACAGCTCTCTTAGCTCCTTTGCCTGCCCCTTAAGTGACTATTCCCAGAGATGCCTGATCTGCTCTTTTCTATAAATACTCTGAATGAGCTCATCTTCATTCCTAGCTTCAACCAATACTTACATATCCTAATGATTCCCAAAATTCTCTGCCCAACCCAGCTTTCTTTTCTTGAATGTCAAACCAACAATATCCAACTGTAAGACATTCCTATGTTGATGACCATAGATACATCAACTTTCAATCAATTCATCATCGCATCCTGCTGCAAACTTGCTTGTCTCCTCCTGACCAAGGCAATCTCTTTACCTCCCCCCATGGCTAACTAGTTCATTGTCAACTTCCTCTTAAATATCTTGAATCCAGGCCCTGTTCTACCCTATTTTAATTCAAACCATTATTCTTGACTAAATGGCTACAATTAACCTACTTTGCAAATAAATCTGAGTGTCTCCAAGACCCCCACCCCACATTTCTCACACACACACATCCCTCCCCTAAGTACGGTTCCTCCATATTGAAGCCTGAGTAGTTAATCTAAAATGCAAACATGTTAATAACTACCGACTTAAAATTGTTCTATTGTTCACCACTCCTTAAAGCAATAGCTTCCAAAGTGGAGTACAGGAAGTTAGTTTTCTCCTCTTTCATTTCTATTTGTATTTGTTTTGTTACATATAAATATACATTTATATAATATATATTTACATATTAATAAACACATCATTTATAAATATACACATATGAAGATGTTAAAATCTTTTATTGACATAGGTACCGCTCATTTTTTTATTAATACATGAAGACCACTAATCTAGAAGAAAAGTACAGTCTTCTTAACAAGACACAGTCATGATCTTGGCTCTGACTACCTTTTGTAGTCACATCTCCCTTAATTACCTTAGTTTTCTAACTGGCATACTTCACCCTCTGAAGTTTTACCTATACATACCACTCCTCTGCCTGAAATGCCCTAACGATCTCCTCACACATCCCTCCTTCCTCCAACTCTTGTTTGTTCATTAAGGCTCAGAACAAACTTAATTGGCTATGTGAAGTTTTTTCTGACCTTCCAAGGTGGAGGTGGGCATTTTCTTCTCTGTGATCCCAAACACAAAGTACATCTCTATTACAGCACTTAAATCACAGTAATGTTATTTCTTGTTTACATGTCTGTCGACTCATCTTTGTATTTCCAGTGTCTAGCATGACTCATGACACAAATTAAGTGCTTAATGTTTTTTACAAGTGTTCAAGAGGCACAGTGTTAGGGGACACACTGTCACACTGTAGCAACACCTTAGTTACCAGACACAGTTGAGAGAGTAAGTGCTCTGTTTTCCTGAGGGTTGGGATGATGATCAATTTAAAGATTTTAATTTTTAAGATGTACTTACATCATGCATTGAGTTTTCAGGTGTTGGTTACAGGGAGAGATTTTTAGAAAGCCAACACTTTATCATCCACCAAATTCCAATCAATTAACTGTCAACAGTGTCAACACATTCTGAAAGATGCCTTACATAAATTCAAAAGCTAAAGGCTCAG
Organism: Avahi laniger; assembly: GCA_963575035.1. NCBI lineage: Eukaryota > Metazoa > Chordata > Mammalia > Primates > Indriidae > Avahi > Avahi laniger. Next base: position 9,623 of record CAUYSK010074214.1, on the reverse strand, counting down.
TGATTCTGGTCAAACATGGCAAATTAATTGTACCCATTTATCTTCCATTTCCAAAATTCCACTTAAATGAAAGTGAAGACAAAAAGAACGTATAAACTTATAATGCCAAAAAATATAAAATGTGGCATCAGTTCATAAGTAATTTTAATACAGTTTTCAAAGATGGAAAAAGAAGGAATAGTACCTGACTCGGCAAAACCAAGGAAACTATGATATAACTAAAGTGCTTGCAAAGGCGGAACTAAGTGAACCACTTGCTGGCCAGAATTTAGAGGCAAAACGAATGCAAAGGAGAAGTGAAGTCTGGGACTGAAATTAGGGAGCTGACTGAAGGATTAAGTAACAGAGCAATGAGACACCCCATTCCCTCCTATCCTCAATCAACTGTCTTTACCAATAGCAGAAGATAGGAGTGGGCCCTAAAATAGGAGCATTAAGACAAAGGCTGCAAACAGAATCAGGCTCCCTCAAAAACTCTCCCCTTCCTAGCTTTCAAATTACAGCAAATAATATGCCTCCTAACTATATAATGGAATAATATACTTACCTTGTTCTCAGAATGCCGAGAGGTATTATACACATTGGAAGATTCTTCTCTAAAGAAAATAAACAGCCTCAGAGAAAAAAACCTACAATCTTGGAGAAAAGACATTTTTGTACCATCACTTCGGGACAACCCAAGGAAATTTATACCAGTCTACTGCATAAATATCTAACATGAAGCCCACCACTGACAGGCCTCACTGATTCACAAAGAGCTACTAATCAGCTTTTTGGTATCTCACTTATACATAGCTGAGGATCATCAGATATTCCAGGATAGTTCCCAAAATGAAAGAAGAAATTAAGTCACTGGGAGGCTGAGGAGGGTGGATCATTTGAGCTCAGGAGTTCAAGACCAGTCTGAGCAAGAGTGAGATCCTGTCTCTACTAAAAAAAAAATAGAAAGAAATTAGTTGGACAACGAAAAATATACAGAAAAAATGAGCCGGGCATGGTGGCGCATGCCTATAGTCTCAGCTACTTGAGAGGCTGAGGCAGGAGGATTGCTTGAGCCCAGGAGTTTGAGGTTGCTGTGAGCTAGGCTGATGCCACAGCACTCTAGCCCAGGAAACATAGTGAAACTGTCTCAAAAAAAAGAAAAACAGAAGAAAATCTCTCCAATTTAGGAAATTGAGTTTCCAGGTTCAAAGGGTTCACGAGTGTCCAAAAGAACAAATGGTAAAAAAAAAAAAAAGAAACAAAAAACAAAATATACAAACAAAAAACCCTCCACACTATATTATCATACAATTTTGAATAACACAGAAAAAAGGAAAACCCTAAAACCTTCCAAAGGGGGGCACAAAAATCACACATGAAGGAACAGAAATGAGAAACATGCAAGCTTCAACAACAATGGACAAACTTAAGGATATCTAAGAAGAATAAATAACTTAAAAAGATCAGATTTCCTCCAAAAGCAGAAAACTTCAGAATTCAAAGCAGTGTCAGGTAGTTTAAAAGACAGATATGCAGCTCAATCAGGCCCCCATCCCAACTCAGTTCAAAATTCTAGTTTTTGCAACTTGAAAGCAGAGAGAGCAGCAGTGGCCTTAGGAGTCACTGAAGCTTTTGAATGGACAAAAGTTTCTCACCTTTGTAAGTGTCACTTATCAAATGCAGTGTCTCTCAAAGTCAAGTCCCTGGACAGCAGCATCGATATCACCTGGGAATTTGTTAGAAGGGCAAATTCTTGAAGCCCACTACTAGACGCACTGAATCAAAAACTCTGGGGGTGAAGGAAGACCAGAAATCTGTGTTTTCTTTTTAACAAGCCCTCTAGGTGATTCTGATGAAGGTTCAAAACTGAGAACCACTGATCTAATATTAACTTCTGCCACTGTCATACTATGCTCTGGTCTTTCTTTTTCAGTCAAGAGGTAAAGCATTTCCAAACTTACTATATCTGGCCTAGATTAGAGTATCACAGTCAAAAACACACAGTAGGAGCTCAAAAAACATTTGCTGAATAAATAAAGGATCGGGCTTCAGATGTCCTTCTTTGGCCAGAGGGTTTTAAAAATACATTGAATGTGAATGCCTTTAGGCAGGGCATATTCTCTTCACTTTCCCACAGTCCCCACAAATCCCTACTGTCTCTACCTTACACTAGCACACATTTTTCTGCCCAGTGACAGCATTAGAATTTGAGTCCTCTGGGGAAAATAATTCCAAAAGAATAACAATTTTAAACCTGGGTACAATATGGTCCAACCTTCTCTTACAAATGAGGGAATCAAGTTAACTTACAACTAACTCATGATGATTCAGAAATTGTACAATATGCTACAACTGGTCCTTCCACTTGTATTCATAGGTCTCCACTTTTAAGCCCAACGAAAATGTTTCAAGATAACATCTCAAGCTTTCTTTTTCTGGTCTGAGCTCTTCAGAGAAATAGATCCTGCCTACATAAGGAGGTTCTTGTGTCCAATAACCACAGAGGTTAACAGGGCTGACTGATGTAATTTACATTTTAATATCAACTTTGGAAAGTCTATACCAAACACATGTAATAACATTAAATCATTTATGAGAAGTACTTCGATGTATTCAGAATATAGTTGATCCGTCAACATGGGTTTGAACTACAGGGGTCCACTTATACATGGATTTTTTTCAATAAACATATTAGAAAAATTTTTGGAGATGAGATGTTTGATAACTTGGAAAAACTTGCAAATGAACCATGTAGCCTAAAAATATTGAAAAAATTAAGAAAAAGTTGGGTATGTTATGAATACATAAAACATATATAGATTCTAGTCTATTTTATAATTTACTACCATAAAGTATACACAAATCTATTATAAGAAGTTAAAATTTATCAAAACTTACAAACACATATACAGACCACACAAGGCACCATTCTCAGTTGAGAGAAATGTAAACAAACATTATCACATAATTGTATAAAATTAAATAGTACATACTGTACTACTGTAATAATTTCATAGTCACCTCCTATTGTTATTGCAGTGAGCTCGTGTTGTAAGTATCCATTTAAGACATCATAGTTGCATATGGCATTAATATTGTGGCTCTCATATTTTAAAAATGCTATTTAGTGTAATACTGAAACTTTGAATAAGGCCATGGGGCACAAAAGTGCCACTAGTGATGCTGGAAGTGCTCCCAAGAGGCAGAGAAAAGTCATGACATTACAAGAAAAAGTTGAATTGCTCGATATGCTCCGTAAATTGAGGTCTGCAACTGTAATTGCCCAGCATTTCAAAACAAATAAATCCAGCATAAGCACGATTGTAAAAAAAGGAAATTCGTGAAGCTGTCGCTGCAGCTATACCAGCAGGCACAAAAACCTTGCGCTTTTTGTGAAAATTTATTTTCATCTCATATTGAAAATGCAGCTTCTATGTGGGTGCAGGATTGCTATAAGAAAGGCATACCTATAGACTTGTGAAAAATAAAGTCATTGTATGACAAATGAAAGCAGAAGGTGAAGGATTTAAAGCTGAAGAATTTAATGCCAGCAAAGGATGGTTTGATGATATTAGAAAAGCAGGCATGGTGGCTCACCCCTGTAATCCTAGGACTTAGGGAGGTTGAAGAGGGAGGATAGCCCAAAGACCAAGAGTTGAAGATCAGCCTGGGCAATAGCAAACTGTTTTTAAAAGTGCCCATCAGTGCATGACTGGTTTAAGAAAATGCGGTACACGTATACCACGGAGTATTACTCAGCCACTAAAAAAAATGGTGACTAATACCTCCTGTATTAACCCGGATGGAACCAGAGACCATTCTTTTAAGCGAAGTATCAAAGGCATGGAAAAACAAACACCACATGTATTCACCATTAAATCGGAACTAACTGATCAACACTTACGGGTACATATGGAAATAACATTCATCAGAAATCCAGCAAGTGGGAGTAGGGAGAAGGGGATGGGTAAATTCACACCTAAAGGGTACAATGCACACTATCTGGGTGAAGGACACACTTGTAACTTTGACCCAAACAATACTAAAGCAATTTAGGTAACCAAAACGTTTGTATCCCTGTAATATTCTGAAATAAAAAATTTTGAAATGAAAAAAAACTTGTTTTAAAATTAGCTGGGTGTGGTGGCACATGCCTGTAGTCTCAGTTCCAGCTATTCCGGAGGCTGAAGCAGGAGGAGCGCTTGAACCCAGGAGTTTGAGGTTGTAATGAGTTAAGACGACGCCACTACTCTCCAGTGAGGGAAACAGAGCAAGACTGTGTGTCAAAAAAAAAAAAGAAAGAAAAGAAAAAGGAGGTTTGGATTTTAAAATGTCAAGATAACAGGAAAAGCAGCTTGTGCCAACCAAGAGGCAACAGATGAGTTCGCAGACACCATTAAGAAAACCATTGAGAAAGGCTATCTGCTAGAACAGGTTTTTATTACAAATGCCTCTGTCACCTTTAAGACAAGACCAATCCCTCCTTTTCCTCAGTCTATTCGACATGAACACCATGAGGATGAAGATTTTTATGATGATCCATACTGTGTTCTTACAATAAAGCAAGCTAGAGAAAACAAAATGTTAGTAAGAAAATCATAAGAGAAAATATATTTACTATTCATTAAGTGGAAGTGGATAATCATAAAGGTCTTCACTCTCACTGTCTTCATGTTGAGTAGGCTGAAGAGGAGAAGGAAGGGGGGGGGTTGGTCTTGCTGTCTCAGGGGTGGTACAGGCAAAAGAAAATCTTCATAAGTGGACCCGTGCAATTCAAAACCACATTGTTCAAGAGTCAACTGTACTAATATGTTGCAAAATAAAATTAAACAGCAATACTGTCATTAATGTCTTATTACTGTCTTACTATTTACCCTATACTAACATAGGCATAGCTATAAATATCAATTTGACATTAATAAAATACTAAATGAAAGCAACAATAAAAACAGATAACTAAAATTCTATAGATTATCCACTGAGGAAAGAAAAGGGGAGCTAAGATCTAGAACTTTTTTTTTTTTTTTAAATCAACAGAATCTCAAGAAAGATGAGTTTAGGAGTGACTTGGGAGTCTTCCCATTCAGCTTAATATATACAGATGCTCCGCCATACTGAGTAAACAAGAGTAGGTGGAATCCTTATTCTGTAAACATCTTGGGAGCTGGCAGGGTAATTAAGCAAAGCACACAAATTTTAATGTTAAAATCCAAGAAAGAGGCAGTGATTCATAGCAACAGAGTAAGACAGAAGACAGCACTGTTTTACAAAGGAATAACCAAAAAAGCACAGGAAGGTAAAGTGATAGGCTAAGCAAATTAAATATTATAGTAGATACAAAATAATTGTCCCATGTAAGTTTAGGAATATACAGACTTACCTTATCTTCCACGAAAACCGAAATTTCCAATATGAGTATTTTGAGCTCTTTGATAGTCAAATTCATTTAAAATAATTTCCTAGGATGATTATTAAGAGCCTAACGAGGGAAACTGAAAGTAACTAGGGTAGAAAATTCCAACTCGCACACACACAAAAAGGCTTATAATCCTCATAACCATCTAGTAAATACTTAAACGAACAGAAAATAACTACTTAAGATTGAGGCATACGTAAATTTAAAGGTGAAAGGATCCAACAATCCACCTAGAAAAATTATCAGATAAATAACTGGTACATCCAACTCTATGCCCAATTACTATGAATCAGGATTTTCTGTATACTAAAAATGGGCTGGACCAGGCGTGGTGGCGCACACCTATAATCCTACCACTCTGGGAGGCCAAGGTGGGAGGTTCGCTTGAGCTCAGGAGTTCAAGACCAGCCTGAGCAAGAGTGAGATCCCATCTCTACTAAAAAAGAAAAAAATTAGCCGGGGCACCTAAAAATAGAAAAAACTAGCTGGGCACGGTGGCATGTGCCTGTAGTCTCAGCTATTTGGGAGACTGAGGCAGGAGGATCACTTGAGCCCAGCAGTTTGAGGTTACTGTGAGCGAGGCTAAAGCCATGACACGGCACTCTAGCCCAGGCAACAGAGCTAGATTCAAGGAAGGAAGGAAGGAAGGAAGGAAAGAAGGAAAGAAGGAAGGACGGACGGACGGAAGGAAGGAAGGAAGGAAGGAAGGAAGGAAGGAAGGAAGGAAGAAAAATGGGCTCTAATTCCCTCAAATCCTTTTCAACTAATATTGTACATGTGTGCTGTACTATGAACTAATTGGTTAGGAAACACAATGCTTAGCACCCAGAGAGATATGCATGAGAGCTATGCCTCTCAGCACATTTCTATTAAGAACTCTCCAATTAAAGATAGCGACAAATTAGGAACGAACCCTTCTATTGGGAGGAAGTCAAGGACATTCTCTTCTATGGGCCTCTAGACTCTGAGGCACGTGACCACATGGATCCAGACATGCCAACAGACACAACATAATAAACATGACTTTAAATGACTTTATAAAGTAATAAAAACTGCTTTGGTATCTGTGGTCCCTCAGCACAGCTTTTCGTGTTCAATTGCTAACTCTTGCTTGGTAATTTTATAGAAAGCCCTCAATTCTTACAACCCACTCTGCCTTGAGGACTTGGTGTCAACCCTTTTCAAAAGACAACATGGAAACTCTTCATGTTTCATGGAAGAAAATTAAGATTGTCCACAAGGAAGAGCTATTTTTTTTAAAGCTAAAATTAGGTGTTAAGAGATAAAGGTGATTTTCCAAAAGCTAGAGAAATTGCAAAGGTAAACTGTACTATGAAAATAAAATATTGATTAGATTGCTAATTTTGTGGATTTTATAAACAATTTTATTTTCTGACACAAGACAGAAAACAATGACTTTCTGCCTTCCTTTAGGAGCCTACCTTAAAAGAGAAAAGACAGCTAAATATAAATGAAATTCAGTTCTTAACTAGTTAAATGTTAGTTCTATATATGAAAAATTCTTTTAGCTACACAAGAACCATACTGGCTTCACAATCCATCATTGGGGAAAAAAATTTCCTATCTTCATTAGGAAGAATAGTTTTTTTTTCTTTGCAAGGGCACTAAAAAGATGTCTCTATAAAATTAATTTTAAATTATATTTACCAGAGAAGTGAATAGGTTTCTTAAAACTTCTAAAAACAAGATGGAAAATAAATAAAATGCAAGTAGAAAAGGCAAAGCATAAAAATGATATATGTCAATAATTTCATCCTTTCCTCAAAAATATTGCTTAAAACAAGCATTAATTATTAGTTTCCCTTTTTTTTCCTTTCTTTTATTTAAAAGAGAAATTTGTCTCTTTTAACAGAGAGTGATCATGGGTGTCCTAATTTTATACTATATGGAGAGGTGTGCTGTAAAAATTAAAAATTTTTGCCTAAAATTAAGATTTTAAATATACTATTTTAGTCATTGAAGACCACTGAATAATTAGCTTTTAAGATAATTAGCTTTTAAAAAAGGTTTTACTTACTTTTGCAATACTCATTAAGATTTGACAATTTTATCTCAGTTTTTGTTTTTAAATGCTATCCTTCAGAAATGAAATCTCAATTCTGGTAGATGGACTAAAGTCTATATAAATACACCTTATCACATGTAGATTCTTTTGAAATGAAGATACTTAACGAACTTGAAACTTTACAATGCCTCAAAATCACTCAATTTTGCAAAAATTAACAGAGAAGTCATTTTGATCTCTAGGAAAATCTTGCTCATTCCACAAACATAATGAATCTCAAACTTCAGGGTCACTATATTAGCCACAGGTCATAAGCATTACAAATATGCAACAAAAAATTTCATACTTCATTCAACTAGACATGTCCTAACTAACTGAAATATAAACCTATTTAAAATGTTTATAGTCATTTAAAAATTATATCAGAAAAAAATCAGGAAACATTAAATATTTGGGACTCATTTTTCCTACTTTTTTGTCCAGTTAGTTGAATTAATCCTAAATAACAGAACAATCCAGTAACTAAAAATAAAACACTTCAACTAAACAACTAAGGACTCAAAAAAAAGTCACATGGCAGTTGGAAGGTTAGATCTTTTGAGATGTAACTACCTTTTCATTTGAGAAATACAATCACTCAAAACTATAAAATAAGGACAATTTCTTTTGTCAACCTCTTAACTCCCAAATTTACTTTTTTTTTTGTTAAGGATTGTGTTTGGCTTTTATTTAATTAGATTTAGGGGGTATGAGTAGTTTTTTGATAAGTGGATTGTATAGTGGTGAAGTCAGGGCTTTTAGTGCATTCAACATCCGAATAGCGCACATTGTACCCAGTAGGTAGTTTTTAATCCCTCACCCCTGTTCCTCCTCCCCATTCTGGGTCTCCAAAGTCCATTATACCACTCTGCATGATCATGCATCCCACCACTTAGCTCCCATTACGAGTACATGTGGTGTTTCTTTTTCTGTTTCTGAGATCCTTCATTTAGGATAACAGCCTCCAGTTTCATCCAAGTTGCCTCCTCTCCTTTCAAACACTCAAATTCATTATTTCATGACCCATCTGAGAGTGAGCGGCTCTGCTAGGAACATACCAAATTGCTTCCTACATTATTACCTCTGCACATGAAATGCCATAATTCTGAAGAAGATTCACTCAGCCAACTAACAACACATCTCTCAATCACCATCCCTCCCCTCCCCACTTGGGAACTTTCCAGGGCCTTCCCATCTATCCACTTCCTCTACCCAGCCAGGATTCTCTGTTCTGGTTTCGTGTTTCCACAGGACACAACATAAAAAAACAAAATTTAGGTGATTTTAAAAACTGGTTTCTCACCCTACTTCCCCAATCCTTCATGTTACTATTCTGCTTAAAACCCATTAGTGCTTTCTTTCCACAGCCAATAGAGAGCAGAGTTTTTCAAACTACCACTTGCTACCATAGGGTTAATAAATTTAGTGGTTCCCCATCATCACTTTCTTAAAAATAAAATGTATTGGAATAAAAACTACCACAATATATCACATAAAGGATATTATTTTGTAACATTTTAACATTTATATATAAGCATATTAGGCAGCAATGTAAAAATGTGTATCTTTCCAATGAGTCATAGCCATAAAGCTTGAAATACACCAGCCTACAGGATAACCCAAAGTCTTTCATTTGATCTACAAGGCTCTCTAACCTGGCTCCTGCATAAGGCTCTAGACCTCCCTCTTGCCATATCAAAGGGAGCTCAAGCAAACAAAGCACCTCATGCCAAACTTTTGTAGTTCCTGTCACAGTGCTGTCAACCACTGTTCCCTCTGCCTTGAATGCCCTCTCATTTGTCTAAGAGGCCCACCTGTACTCATCTTTCAGTATTTAATGCTTATCATCGGCCTTTTTACCCTTCCCCCAGCAGTTAATGCTACACACACACACTCTCACAAACACACTTCGTGGTTCTATAATGCCCTACATTATAGCTTCTTCAATATTTCACTGCACATTTTAATTTTAGGCTTGAATGTCTTCATAACTTCTAAACTATAAACTCCTCAAGGGAAGGAGCACATTTTACTAGTTTCCCTTTCAGCAGTACTGAGCTATTGAACTGTAATAGGGGATCAAAGGTGGTGAAATGAACAAAGAATTAAGGACCTGCATCTAACTTCTCTTATTAGGAATGACAGAGAGGTTACCTTTGC
>CAUYSK010074213.1:0-18802 GCA_963575035.1 Avahi laniger | reverse complement strand
AGTTCTATCTCATTGTGGTTTTGATTTGCATTTCCCTGGTGATTAGTTATACTCAACATTTTTTCATATACATTTTGGCCATTCATATGTCTTCTTTTGAGAAATGTCTCAAGTTTTTAGCTTATTTTTATTTTTATCTATCTATCTATCTATTTATTTATTTATATATTTATTTAGAGACAGAGTCTCACTCTGTTGCCCCGGCTACAGTGCTGTGGTTTCAGCCTAGCTCACTGCAACCTCAAACTCCTGGGCTCAAGCGATCCTTCTGCCTCAGCCTCCCGAGTAGCTGGGACTACAGGCATGCGCCACCATGCCCGACTAATTTTTTACTATATACACATTTTTAGTTGTCCAGATAATTTCTTTCTATTTTTAGTAGAGACGGGGTCTCGCTCTTGCTCAGGCTGGTCTCGAACTCCTGACCTTGAGCAATCCACCTGCCTAGGCCTCCCAGAGTGCTAGGATTACAGTCGTGAGCCACCGCACCCAGCCTTAACCTATTTTTAAATTGGATTCTTTGTGGTTTTTTTGTCTGTTATTGAGTTGTTTGAGTTCCTTATATATTCTGGATATTAACATCTTTGTCAGATGTATCATTTGCAAATGTTTTCTCTTGTTCCTTAGGTTGTCTTTTCATATTACTGATTGTTTCCTTTGCTGTGAAGAAGCTTCTTAGTTTGATATAATTCCATTTTTTTATTTTTGCTTTTTTTGCCCAGGCTTTGGAGATCTTATCAAAAAATCCTTTTCTAGACCATTGTCATGAAGTGCTTCTCCCTTCTTTTCTTCTAGTAGTTTTATATTTTCAGGTCTTACATTTATGTTTTCAATCCATTTTGAGTTGATTTTTGTTTATAGTGAGAGATAGGGGTCTAGTTTCACTTTTCTGCATGTGGATATCCAGTTTTCCTATCACCATTTATTGAAAAGACTGTTTCTTCTTTTTTAAAATCCTTTTATTTTAGTTGACACATGATACTTGTCCATATTTATGTGGTACACAGTGAATCAGGGTAATTAGCAAATCCCTCAAACATTTGTCTTTTCTCCAATTTGTGTTCTTGGTGCTTTTGTCAAAATCAATTGGCTGCATATGCAAGGATTTATTTCTGGGCTATTTATTCTATTTCATTGGTGTGTATCTCTTTTTATGCCAGTACCATGCTGTTTTAGTTACTACAGATTTGTAGTATATTTTGAAGTCAGGTAGTATGATACCTTCCAGCTTTAATCTTTTTGCTCAAGATTGCTTTGGCTATTCACAGTTCCATACAATTTTAGGATTATATTTTCTATTTCATTGAAGAATATCATTGATAATTTGATAATGGTTGCATTGAAGGGTTGCATTGAATCTGTAGATTGTTTTGGACAGTATGGCTATTTTAACAATATTAACTCTTCCAATCTATGAACATGGGATATCTTTCTATTTATTTGTATCCTCTTCACTATTTTAAAATCAATGTTTTATGGTTTTCTTCCTAGAGATTATTCACTTCCTTGGCTAAATTTATTCCTAGATATTTTTATTATTTTTTGTAGCTATTGTAAAGGGGATTGTTTTCTTGATTTTTAAAAATAGTTCAGTATTAACATTTTCTTAGTCTATTTAGTGTTACTAAAATAGAAATACCTGAAGCTGGATATTTATAAAGAAAAAAAGGTTTATTTAGCTCATGATTCTATAGGCAGTGAAGTACAAGAAACATGACACCAGCAACTGCTCCCCTTCTGGTGAGGGCTTTTTGTGATGTGTCATAACATGTTAGAGAAGGTCAAAGGAGAAGTAGACATGTGTAAAGTGGTAAAATGTTAGGACCGTTCTGGCTTTACAACAACTCACTCTGCAGAAACAAATCTACTCCTGTGAAAACTAATGTAGTCTTGGCAGAGTGAAAAATTACCACCATGAGAACAGCATTAAGCCACTCATGAAGGTGGAACCTTTGTAATTTATAAAGAAAAGAGATTTATTTAGCTCATGGTTCTGCAGGCTGGGAAGTTCAAGATTGGACAGCTGCATCTGGTGATGGCCTCGGGCTGCTTCAACTCATGATAGAAAGCCAAAGGGGAGGTGGACATGTGCAGAGAGATCGCATGGCAAGAGAGGAAACAAGAAAGCAAAACCGAGGAAGCCAGACTCTTTTTAACAACCTACTGTCCTGGGAACTACTCCATTCCCATGTGATCGGGAACTCACACACTTCTGCAGGGGGGCATTAATCTATTAGTGAGAGAACCTCTCCCGTGACACAGACACCTCCTACTATGCCCCACCTGCCAACACTGCCACATTGAGGATCAAATTTCCGCATGAATTTTGGCAGAGACAAACCACATCCAAATCATAGGAAATTGCTGTCCTCGATTCAACTTTGCCTCCTCCAGTTCTGTACCTTTCAGCCACCGTGGTATTTTCCAAGTGAGATTTGATCATGTCATCTCCTCTTAAAATCCTTAACATCTCACTGTTTGTATAGTAGTGAACAAGCTTATGCTAATGTTCTAAGAGTCCTACATGGTTTGGCCCTGCCTGCATCTCCAGGCCTGTGTTACACACAGAATACCACTCCTCACCTTTGATGTCAGTCACACTTGTCTCCTGTCCAATCCTGGAGCATGGTACCCTTTTTCCTTGAATGACACCCTTTTCCCCTCTGACTGAATGCTCCCTTCCCACTCTTACCTGAATAACTCCACATCATCTTTCAGATCTTGGGGAACCCTCCTGGGACCTCTGTATTAGGCCAAAATTTCTTTAGTTTTGACATTCATAATGTCACATATCTTTTCTTCATAACAATTACTCTTGTTTATAACTAAACACTTGATGGCTTTAGTACTTAATTAGTGACTGTATCTTTTAAAAGACAATAACAGAATGTTAGTAATTATATCTATTTTTTTCCAACGTATCCTCTCAGCCTGATACCTAGAAAGGTTTCAAATAAAAACATGTTGAATAAATGAGTTCTTATTACAATTTCTGGCAAGTAGTTTACACCTGGAGTACATTGTTTCCTTGTGATTGTTAGAGACATGAATAGAAGTGGATGCTGTTTGGCTTGTTAAGTCCTAAAGGTAATAGCATTGTTCTCTTTGATCTAAGAAATTTATTCAGGAGTTTTAAGGTTCAGGAACATTCAATTGTGACTATCAAATGTGTTTTTAGAAACATTCTTTCTTATCTTAAAAAAGATATCTTATTATTTATATCAGTTTTGCACTTAGAAATATTCGTCTTCTTTTAACAGAGAGTCACTAATGAGGATGACACCTTAAAAAGAGCATGGTCCTAAGGTTCGTAATAACTGTGTGGCTTTTTGTGAGTTACTTAATGTCTTTGAACCTCAGGGCTCTAATCAGTGAAATAGCTACTTCATTGATTGCAAGCAAAATTCCTAGTCCAGAAAAATGTTAGTTTATTTCTCCTCTCTGCTTTTACTTGCCTCTTATCATCTCTACCCGAAAGGTTTTCAACCTGATAGTACATGTTACAATTATTTGAACCGGCAGTCTTCAAAATGCAATGCATGCATATAAGGAATCATAAAGATGATCCATTGGAGATAAGAAGAAAATGTTAGAACTTTAATTTATATAGGCATAGCTCATTTGATTATGTTTCACTTTATTACACTTCACAAATACTGTGCTTTTTACAAATGGAAGGTTTGCATCAACCCTGTGCGGAGCAAGTCTATTGGTGCCATTTTTTCCAACAACCTATGCTCACTTGGTGTCTCTGTGTCACATTTTGGTGATTCTGGCAATATTCCAATGTTGTTCATCATTATTATATCTGTTACAGTGATCTGTGAACAGTGGTCTTTGACACTATTGTAATTCTTTTAGGATGGCACAAACCGCATATGACAATGAATTTAATCCACAATGTGTGTGTTCTGATTGCTCCACTCACTGGCCATTCCTCCAACTCCCTTTCTCTTCTTGGGATTCTCTATTCCCTGAGATGCAACAACATTGCAATGAGGCCAATGAATAACCCTATATGACCTCTATATATTCTAGTGACAGGAAGAGTCATATGTCTCTCACTTTAACTAAAAAGCTAGAAATGATTGAGCTTAATGTGAAAGTTGAGATAGGCTGAAAACTTGGCCTCTTGCATCAGACAGCCAAATTGTGTATTCATACAAAAAGTTCTAGAAATAAATTAACAGTGCTACTCCAGTAAACATACACACAATAAGAAAGCAAAACAGTCTTATTGCTGCTATGGAGAAAGTTTCTGTGGTCTGGATAAAAGCTCAAACCAGCTACAGCATTCCTTCAGCCAAAGCCTTCTCCAAAGCAAGGCTGTAACTTTCCTGGGAAGGGTAAGCAAGGTGCAGGAGAAAGTTTTAAGCTAGCAGAAGTAAGTTTATGAAGTTTAGGGAAAGAAGACATTTCCATTGCATGAAAGTGCTTTGTGAAGCAGCAAGTGCTGATGTGGAAGCTGCAGGGAGTTATCCAGAAGATCTTGCTGAGATCATTGACAAAGATGACTGGCTACAATAAACAACAAATATTCAATGTAGACGAAATAGCTTTACATTGGAAGAAGATGCTTTATAGGACTTTCATGGCTAGAAAGAAGAAATCAATACCTGGCTTCAAAGCTTCCAAGGACAGGCTGACTCTCTTGTTAGGGTATAATGCAGCTGGTGACTTTAAGTTGATGTCAATGCTCATTTTTCATTAAGAAAATCCTAGATCCCTTAAGATTCATGCTAAATCTACTCTTCCTGGGCTCTAGAAATGGAAAAGCAAAGACTGGATGAGACTACGTCTGTTTATAGCATGATTTACTGAATGTTTCAGGCCCACTATTCAGATCTACTGCTCAGAAAAAAAGATTCCTTTCAAAATATTACCACCCACTGACAACGCATCTAGTCACTCAAGAATTTTGATGAATATGTACACAGACATTAATGTTTTCATGCCTGCTAACAAAACATCTGTTCTGTGGTTCATGGACCAAGGAGTAGCTTTTACTCTCAATTCTTATTACTAAGGAAATAAGTTTTGTAAAGCTATGGCTGCCATAGATAGTGATTCCTCTGACGGATCTCAGCAAAATAAATTGTAAACCTTCTGGAAAGAATTCACTATTCTAGATGCCATTATGGACATTCCTAATTCAGGGAAGAGTCAAAATATCAACATTAACAGGAGTTTGGAAGAAGTTGATTTCAACCCCCATGAATGACTATGAGGGGTTCAGGAATTCAGTGAAAAAAGTCACTGCAGATATGGTAGAAATAGCTAGAAAACTAGAATTAGAAGTGGAACCTGAAGATTTGACAGAATTTCCTACAATCTTATGATACAATTTGAATGGATAGGAGTTCCTTCTTATAAATGAGCAAAGAAAGTGGTTTCCTAAAACGGAGTGTACTCCTGGTAAAGATGTTGTGAACATTGTCGACATGATAACAGGAGATTTAGAATATGACGTAAATTTAATTGAGAAAACAACAGCAAGGTTTGAGAGGATTAACTCCAATTTTGAAAGAGTTTCTACTGCGGGTAATATGCTATCAAATAGTATCTCCCACTGCAGAAGTTTTTCTCTGTAGAGAACAGTCACTGTGCAAACTTGACTGCTCTTATTTTAACGAATTGCTGCAGCTACGCCAACGTGCAGCGGCCGCCGCCCTTCAGTCGGTCAGCAGGCGCCAAGGCTGAGCAAGACCCTCCACCAACAAAAAGTTATGACTTACTGAACGTTTAGAAGATTGTTAGCATTACTTTTTTTTAGCAAAAAAGTATTTTTAAATTAAGGTATGTACTTTTTTTAGGAATAATGCTATTGTACCCTTTTAGAAAACATTATGGTGCAAACGTATCTTTTACATGCACGAGGAAGCCAAAAAGATTGTGTGACTCACTTTATTGAGATGATCTGGAACCAAACCTGCATTATATCCAAGGTATGCTTGTATTTTTATATTTATTATTTATGTAAAGTATAAATAATAAAGATTGATGCTAATAACTTCAGTTCATGCTTAGTAAAATTAAAAATTATATTATCTAATTTCAGCAAAACTAACCTTCAAAAAATGGACAAGTTGCTTAAAAATAGTCCCGCAAAAAGCCTCTACTTGAAGGTCACTGCCAGAGCTAATGTCTTTGCTCTTTGTAGGCACGTACTGGGTAGGTCAATAAAAACGAAAGTATTCTAATCTAATCATACTATCGTATACCACCTGAAGTTTGTTTTTAAAAAAATCACATTTAATCAGAACTTTCTTAGTAAATGTTACATTTTTTTTTTTCACAATGAGAAAGAAACTTATCCCAAGGAGAAAGCATTTTGTAGATAGGTATTTGGAAATATTTTGCCTATAAAGACTCATTGCTATTCACATAAAAAGAATCTAGAAATCATTTTTTAACCAGTTCCTATGAACAACTGGCTCAAGGGCTATAGAAATTCAACATAAAACCAATTTCAACAAAATCCTGGCCTAATATGGATTAAAAAATGTACGTTGTAATTATTAATGCAATCAATGGTGCATTTCTTCCATTTATAATTAAGTATTTTCAAGGTATCTTATTTTGCTAAAAATGGCAACGTTAGCTCTTAAAACCAAGTACAACTTAGTAGTAAAATGCATTTTACTGAGAAAGGAACTTTGGATGCTGTAACAAAAATATTGAAGCATTTACAGTGAGACAGTTTTTGTATTCTTTGCCAGTAAATTATTTATAAAAGTATTTGTCTTATTTTTGAAGAATTATAGTTTGTGTATATCTTAAAATGTATGCAATATTTCAGCACGATATATATAAATATAATTTTAAATACGTAATTCTACATATGCTTAGGGAACATGCTTATTTTTTTCTTTTTTATATAATATTTTTATTAATTAACTTCTGGGTACTCAATCTCATTAATACTTTTTTTCTGTACATTTTTGACATAAACATTCTTTGACTCCCTCTTCATATGACAATTTGATTTTTTTTTTCTTTTTCTTGATAGGAATTAGTGTTCAGAAAAGTTTTGAGAATCCTAGAAATAACTTCTGCAAAGAAACTCTTAATTAATTATGCAGCTCTGGAATACAAATATATCCTCTTCCTCCTTTTCTGCAACATATTCTTTAACTCATCAGCCTTATGCCCCTGGTTTTGTTCTCTATTCCTTAAAAATCATATTTTCTTTCTTTTTGATTGTTTTTCTAAGTTATTCTTTCCATCCTTTTTGGGAACTCCTCATTATCACTTAAGTTTGAATACTGTTTTTATATCCTTTCATCTACTTCTCTAGCTGGAGACGGGCTCAGAGTCCGAGGGCATATAATTGGCAAATCCCTCAGGCAGTGAGACACACGTAGCTCATACCTGCAGGTCACCAGAACGGGTCCTCTTGGTGTCTGCTCCCTAGGGGTCTAGTTGAGCTCTTCTCTTTCTCACCTTCAGTGCAGGCTGCTCTAAAACTACTCCAATTTATTAGCTCCCCTCATCAGATAATCTCTTTATTAGGAAATAATACTAATTCACAGAAATGTATCAAACTCAATCCGCTTAGGTAATTGCAGCAAAAACATTGAGATACCAGGGATCTGTGAAAACGTCTCATTCACTGCTATCTTGAGAGGTTTGTTTGCAACTTGACTCCGAAGAAATTTGTGTTTTTAAAAATTAGTATTGCAAACAGGTTTGCTTGAGAAAAACCTGGTCTTTATATTTTGTAATTTTATTCATGGTTTAAAAGGTTTCTATAGAAGAAGTATGAATTAAGACAAAGCTAATGAATTTAAAAGCGAGTTATGTAAATATCTTTACACACACACACACACACACACACACACACACACACACACACACAGACTGCTCTAACTGAAATAATTTAAACAAAAGATAAAAAGGAAGTAGTAGGGAAGAAAATGTCTCCTTTGTCCTTTTTTCCTCTTAAGATGACATACTATTTATCAGAAATGAGAAACAGAGGTCCAAGGAATTGGAGGGCAGGTTCTACCTGTAAATCCGAGACACGCAGAGGAGGTTACCAGCCTCACCAGGGGAAGATCATTGAAAGGGCTGGGCCTGTATCTAGTTACAGTCTATAAATGGAGTGAAACATCGGAAATTGAAAAACATTGAAGTCCTTGGAGAAACAAAGGGATGAGAGTTGAAAAGACTGATTTGATTAATTATGCCAAATAACCCCCTTAACCGTGGATTCCTTTTAGGGATTTTCCACATGTGCTGCACCTTGGAAAGGAATGGCAAGATTTCTGACATATCTTATATCTGCTAAAAACCTGGATGAAAATGAAAAGTCAGTTAATCATTTGGCTTGTTTATTCTTATGGTGCCAGAATACGTGTTTTTTTTTTTTAAATCCATGTTCTAATGGAATGTTTGCATATTTATATGATTGGTTGCTGTCATGTTTACATAGCTTTCTATTAGCACATTTCCATAAACATTTATAGCAAGATTTATTTCCATGTAGAATGCCCCAAAGTCATGACAATTTGGGAAAAAAGTACATTTCTATTCACCTTGTAAGTCATCAGATAATGGCCACTGCTAGAGGTAGAGTTTTGACATAGAAAGAACAAAGGTCTGATCTCATAAAACAATCTCTCTCTTCCTATCTTTTCGGTTCAGCTACTAACTTAAAAAATATGTTTAGGTTGTTGGCAGTTTATTATATCCAGAAGGAAACTTGACTTCCTTTTTAGAGGTGAAAAAATCTGAAAGTGCAGAACACTCAAAATAGCACTTACCTTTAAGATAAGTGAAATATATTCAAATTTAAAGCATAGTTACCCTTTTGATTAGCAACTTACAGTCTATAAAGCATGCGCTTGGAGGAAAGGTGCTACATAAAAAACAACTATAGCGATGAAGAAGTGTGGTGTGAAAATTATAACTTAGTTTTAAATGTCTTTTAATGCTGATTTAACCATTTGAGGAAAAAAAAAACCATGATATTTTCCCTATAACGGTTTCCAAATCAACTAGAAAGGTTGTTTTTTCTTACTTGCACTGCACAGAGTAAACTAGAACTTTGTTATTTTCTCACCGTAATCCCATAAGTCACTGAATTAAACAAATAAAATTATAAAATGATTAATCGGTTATGTTCTAGGTTTTTAAGCAGGGGACCAGGATTTGTAGCTTTCCAGTTATTAGCGGACAAGAAAGGCAAGCAGGAGAGGAGGTGGGATTGTATCTAGAAAAGTGCCTATTTTTTTCTTTACTATTCTCGTCTAAGAAACTGTCCCCCAGAGTCATTTTGCTTTGAAGCATTGTCTCAGATAAAATGAGGAGACAAAGGATTTATCTGAGGTAATGGACATTTGGAGGATTCATAATTTGGTTCCAAGAAAAGCAACAACTTGGTTGATACCGAGATAATTGCAGGAACAATCAGAAGCAAACTCCAGGATGGTCTAGCGAGAAAGCACAGAACTACGTATGGAAATAACAGGAACCATGGATGTGCCCGGGCCCGGGATCCCCTCTTGCTAAGTGCAGCATCGGCTGAGCATTTACCGAATGGGGATGAGCACGTTCATCCGTGACGTGGCGCAGGTGTTTCAAGGGCGAAGGGGTGCGCGATGCGGCCGAGGGCCTTAAAGGTCTGCTGAGTCCGGGGAGTGGTTGAGCTGCCTGTGTCGGCACAACCGCCCCCAAGCTCACGTGCGGCCAAGCGGAGGCTGTAATTGTTTAGAGAGTAGAATTCTCCTGCTTAATAAAATCTAATTTATCTTCATGTAGATTGTAAAATACACTGCTTTTTTTTTTCTTTTCTATTTAAGGAAATTTGTGTGATTCCAACCTGAACCAGTTGACCAGATTTTATTCTTTGGAGCAAAAATTTGCTACTTTTACAATTTAAGCAAGTAATATTTGAGTTCAGGTTGTTTTAAGTTCCGCATAGAGTGTAGGATGACTGGCAACTTATTTATTATCCTAAGTGGGAAAGTGCTTTAAAAAAATCTTGAAAGAATTAGTGGAAGCATATGAAGAAGATAACACAGGGAAGGGATTTAGATGTGAAGATACGCAGTGAGCCTGCTGCAAGCCAGTTTTCAGGTGAAGGCTCTTGGCAAGGTTGGACATCTCCTCTAACTGAAATGTTAGACGTGCAACGTCAGGAATATGTGCCTTTCAGCAAGAGAATATGGGATTTATATGCATCTTTCAGTTACGAGACTTGGGCCGTCTGTGAGGAGGTAGTCTCCAATTAGAGGCCATTGCTAGGGTTCAGCTCACTCAGCTTCTGCTGTCTTCTTTTTGCTTTCCCTTTTACACTTAATTTATTTTCATATATGATTACTCTATGTTATAGTTGTTTCTGGGGGTTATTTAGGATTTTTACAAAAATTGATACCTACCTTTCATTTTGATTTCCCAATAGAAAAATAAAGTCAAATGATCCATATTTTGTAAATAACTTTAATATTTTGGAATACAGGCTAAGGCTCACTTGTATATCATCACAGCATCAGATTGGATGGCACATTTGACAAAACTCAAGTACGCAATGAGATGTGATTCAAGGTGGGTGAGGAAGATGGGTGAATTAATTAGTAATGAAGGTAGTAATGAAGGTCAATCGGGACACTGGGGCCAAACAAGAGGTCCTTGCTTTGTGAAACAGGAAGTACTGCTAATGTGTTAAGTGCTATTTTTTAGGTTTAGATGTGGTTTAAGAGATTTTTTTAGAAGGATGACAACTCTGCCAGCATTGCAGAAGCTGGCTTATTTATAGATGAAACTGGAAACAGGACAGCTACATTAAACACGATTACAGTGGTGCAGGAGAAAGATTCTTATGGTTGGAACTGAGGTAGCAGGAGTGGATAGGAGAGTCTAGATTGTAGAGATATTTAAGACGTAGTAGACAGTTTGGTGGTACTTGGGCATGAAGGATGAGATGGTAAGACACATTATGCTACATTGTTTTCACAGACTGTCCAATATTTATAATTACAATCATTAAAATAAAATATGGGACAGTTTTACAGCAAGCCGAGATCAAAAATAAAATTAAAAAGTTGCGTGCAAACTATTGTTAAAACTATGTGTGCATGTGGCCAAAGACATACAATAAATAAGAAAAGAGAAAAATGTCGTATGGATGTTATGGGTGATATATTTAAGAATTTCTTCGTTGCACTCTCCGTTGTTTTCAAAAGTAATAATAATAGCAGCAGCTATCAAACACCTTCCTCTGAACTTAAACTACTTGAACTCCAATTCTATTTTATTTACCTGAATTGTAAATTTAGCCAAATAATGTAAATAGAGAGAAAATTAACAAATAAATGCAGTAAAACATGTTAGTAAATTTTTGAAAAGGAGCCAAAAGACCTTGCTTTTTATCTTTCAAAGCTGTAGCACTGCAGTCCCCAACCCTCGTGCCACGGACTGGTACAGGTCTGTGGCCTGTTAGGGACCGAGTCACGCAGCAGGAGGTGAGCAGCAGACAAGCGAGCAAAGCCTCATCTGTATTTACAGCCGCTCCCCATCACTCGCATCACGGTATAAGCTCTGCCTCCCATCACGTCAGCAGTGGCGTTAAATTCTCACAGGAGTGTGAACTCTACTGCAAACTGTGTATGCGAGAGATCTAGGTCGTGCTCCTTGTGAGAATCTGATGCCTGATGATCTGAGGTGGAGCTGAGGTGGTGATGCTAGCACTGGGGAGCAGCTGCAAATACAGATTATCATTAGCAGAGCAGTTTGCACAATAAATGTCATGTGCTTGAGTCATCCCCAAACCATACCCCCTCTGCCCTGGTCCATGGAAAAATTGTCTTCCATGAAACTGGTCCCTAGTGCCAAAAAGGTTGGGGACTGCTGCTCTAATGTGATAAAAATTATTCATGTGAAGCAATATTGAATTGTGCTATTCATTATTTAAGATCTTGTTGTCATCTTGGACAAAATTTAAACCATCAGGACCATGGTACCTTTATCTGTAAAATAGACATAAGGAATCATATATCTCAATGTTTTGAAAATGATTAAATGAGATACTATGTGTAAAGCAGCATGCAAAGTGCCTGGAAAATACTGGTTGCCCAACACGAGTTAGTGGTATTTTCCCTCCCCCTGCCCCTTTTACGATAAGCCTAATTATTAATAAATAAGAAATATTTGTAGAGCATGGCCTTACAGATAATACACAGACCGACACGTCTTTGGATTTGTTCTGGGAACTTACAAAGAAAGCTTCTCTTACGCCTGTGACAAAGGGAGGGAAGGTGCAGCTACCGACCCAGGTCACCTGGTAAATATTTATGTGAACTCAGAGCCAGAGGGTATTGACTGCTTCCCGTTCTTGAAAGGGTTCCCTTCTTACGAGTCTTGACTTCATTGCTGTGAATCTCTGTGGTAACATTTATCAGTATATGAGAACCGAGATATGATTACTGTAGCAGATTGCTCAGGAACAAACTAAAGAATGCAAAATCATTACATATTTTGTAAAGCTAATTTCTTCCTCTGAATCCTTCTGGACACTTCAGACACAGTGTGAGAAAGATGCAGACCATCTGGCCATTGGCCATTTGTCCACATAGGTAACCCTCGTGATCTTCATCGACCAGGGACATTTTCTCTTCAAGCCAGTGGCTTTCTGCGTGTTCGAGGCCCTGGTTTTAGTGAGGATGCACGTGTTACAGTCCGCCAATTCGCATGGCGCTGCCGTTGCTGTTCTGGAATGGCGTTTGCGGGCAAAGTCTCCCTGCTTTCAGAACCCCAACCTTGTCTCTCTTTCTCTCCGTAGTCTAGAGATCGTGGAGGTGATGGCGGTGTCTGTGTGATCTGTGTGACTTAAACGGAAGTGTTCTTTGCCCTGCTTTTGGCCAAGATTATCTCTTTTTGTAGCCCTTCTTACAGCAAGGAGCATAAGAGAAGGAAAAGGAAGAAATGTAAACCAACCTGGCCAATATCTCAGAATACCGCCCAAGAGATTTGGGTGCCAAGCCCATGTGTATCTTTGAGAGAAAGGTGTTTTTTTAATCATGTTTTCAATTTCAGCCCATAGCACAGTACAAACCCATCCATAGTGTTGCTAAATAAATATCTTACTTGGCCAAAGATAAAATGAGGTCCTCCATTTAAAAAACTTAGGAAAGGATCATCTATGATTAAGTCCTTAAAAATGTCTCATACTACTTTTTTTGAAATAAGATGTTCTATTTATGAAAAAATTATTAGCATAAAACTATTTCATTCAATGCTAGTTTGGGATGCATAGAGAGATAATCGAACAGAAAAAACTAGAAAAGAAGGCAAATAGATTTAATAGAGATTTTATACCTGGGCATATGATCTCATTACTGCAAATGTGAACTTCCATTGCAATCTAACTGTTTAAAGGTCAGTGAAGAAAAGAAATTCCACTTGTAGATTTTGGAGTTCATAGTTATAAAACATAGGGCCAAACCCCCATAGTGTTATAAAAGTTAGCGCTTGTGTTAAAATTTCCAGTGAGTCTTATACACGGTACGTTATTCAGCTACTGCTGTGATAATGCTGTGTGAAAATATGGACCTCATTGGCGAACACGTCAGATGCTTATTTTTCTGATTCCCATGACTGGGTGTTGCCTAGGGTGGCTCTGCCCCAGGCTTCGTTGAGTGTGGATCCGCTCTGTCAGTCTCTTCGTTCTCCTTGGACCAGCAACTACCTGAGGAGAAACGAGAGCACAAACTAAACCCTGCAAGCACAGTTTAAACCGTCTCTCCCTTCAGGTCCGCTAATATTCCGTGGATCGACGTAAGTCATACATGGAGCCTAGAGCTAATGGACTGAGAATATTCTCCGTTCGGGGAGGGGAAAGACATGGTAACAGAAGAGGGAAGTGAGGAAAGGAATAATCATTAGCAGATAGCATAAACTCTAAATGTTTTTATCTAAAACATTTCAGTTGGAAGTTAAGATGATCCTAATGTCAAAGAAACATAATTTTTATAAAATTATATCACAAAATGTTAGTAAGAAAAATCAATGTAAGGTTTAATGTACTATATAGAAGTTAAATGTATATATAATGTTTTAAAAGTTCAAAAATTACTATGCAAAGCATTTGATAATTTTCTCAACATATCTGGTCAAACTTTTAACTAGGTATGTGAAGATATCTTATTAAAAGTTGAATGTAGACCTCCAAAATTTAGTGGGTTATATGAAAAGAAATTTATTGACCATGTAACAGTTCAGGGTGATTGTTCCAAGTCAGCAGAAGCGCTGTTCCACACAGTTATTCAGGAACCTGGGCTAGTGGAGGCTCTGCCATCTTCAAAATCATTTGGTTTTTCCCTATCCAACTTAGAAGGCCTGGTGCATATCACCTATACTTTTAATCCGTGGAAACATCTAACAGCCAAGGGAGCTGGGCAATGCAGTCTAGCTGTGCACTCAGGAAAAATAAGATAGCAGGTTTGTGAAAAGGTTAACAGTCTCTGAAAAAATTACTAAAAGTCAGTAAATTCAATTTAGTTGAAAAATGGCTCTTCTAGCAGGAAATATGGTAGAATAACTTTTGAGCATGCATTACTTTATATTTGTCTATACATAGTGTTTGTTAAATATTAAATAAAATGTAATTATATTAAAGAAAATATAATGTCAATTGATTAATTTCTTTGACAACAGTCATCTAAAGTGTGAGAGAGAGATATGGAAAAAATAACAAGTTCAGCAAGAAAATCTATAGTTTTTACTTTGTAAAGCATATTGTTTTGAATATGATACATGATAACAAATGTTTGTTGAATGGATTAGATTTCAGTAATAAGAACACAAGGAAATATACAACACATCATACATTTTTAAAATAAAAAATAGAAAGTTTCACTTGATGGAGTTTTAAACTATAGATCGCTGTGACTGAAAGTATGTTAGCATGAAAAGAAACTTAAATCATTAGACAACTTTTCTTCCTTTCATTTCCTTTTATTTTAACTTCTTTTTTACTTATGAAAACCAGTAGCAGTTTATCTCAGAAAATTGCAAAATGTACTTTTTAATTACTTACAACTCAGCTATGACTGATTACATGGCCTTTATGCTTCACAAAATATGAAACATTTTGTTTAGTGTAATGACAAGCTTTTGAATGATACCCTAGTTTTAAACAAATTGAAGTAAAGAAAGTTTTTGTGTACTTTTATATATATGTGTTTCGTATACTCAAATATACCTCAAAATTTGTGTCTAAATTTTAACTGACATAAATAAAATGTTGTGTTTTCTAAAAATGTATAACATACCAAATTTCTATTCATAGAGAAGAAGCGGTGCTTAAGTTTTCGATAAAAGAGGGTGAACGTCTTTTTTCCAAGTTAGTTGCTTTAATTTCACTGTGAAATAACAAGGTTTATAACTACTTTTTCCAAATGTAGCCATTCTAAAATATTCAGTGTTAGCTATGCTTCTTCTCTTCTATTTTAAAATGTTGTCGCATATAAATTCTTTCAGAAATGGAAAAGCCACCCAAAGTTGTAAAAAAGAGCAAAATGAGTCATGTTTTACATAGAAATATTATAAATTTATTTTAAGCTTTAAAACAGAGATGAAGTTGATATAACGATTTAATTATGTAAGTCTTTTTATTCATATATCCTATATGGAATGAACTTTGAATAAACTTTCAATATATTAGATAGCAATCAAGCAAGAAGATTTTTAAAGCAACAAATAATGCACCAGCATATTTAGATGTACTCAAATAGGATAATTTGCAATACTATTACTTTCAGACACTTTTTGCTTTTTAGATACTTCATATTTCTTACATGTTCTACCCAGAGGAAGGGAAAGAGGCATTATCTGAACTGTGAAGTGATTGTCTAAAAGTACAGCTTACTCCTGAAAGGATATTGATATGCCCTGAGCATTGCGGGGCCACAACAGAATCATGAACATCACAATTTTCTGAACACCACCCTCCTCCCCCCACCCTAAATGAATCGTAGTGAATTTCTCTTTCGTTGCACCGTGTATTTCTTCTTCCCTGAGCCACCATCAGGCAACTCTTATCGACTGAGTCACCACAGCATGTCTCACTTTATAATAATATCGTGATGCATTAGTATATTCCAACGTACTTAACATAATTGACTTTTAACAACTTTAATTGGTCATGCAGATGCAGTTCAATACTGCATATAACAGGAAAAAAACTTTCCAAGACTGTACATTAGCTAATTTAATCAAATTGTTAGCTGTTTTCTAGCCCACTTCTACATACTTATCACACTCAGTTGAAAATGTTCATCCATGTCCTGAACACACCACGCCTGCCTCAAATATAAAACACACACGCGCGCGTGCGCGCACACACACACACACACGCCTTGTTCTTCTTCATAGCTCTATTACTAAAACTCTCTCTAAGCCTCATCTTACTCATCTATAAAATGAAACTAGTCCTGTATACATCACAAGATTAATGTTAGGACTAAATAAATTTATGTACGTGGTGTTCTTTGGTACACACATTCCCGGAGAATCTTACTGGTAGTACAAAAGCTACTGATTATATTTGTTCTAAAATATTTACTGAGTTTCTCTCACCCATAAGCAATAAAGAATTTTTATGTGTACAAACCTAAGACATGATTCCTGCCCTTAAAACAATTTCAATTAAATAGAGAATGAACCAATTACTTATTGTTGCAAAAGAAGGAATCCCTAAGGTGACCAATGACCAGATTTGTCTGGAATTGCGGGCATTTCTGGTACACAAAATGTTCAGTTTCAAAATGGAGACAACAGTAAACGGGGGCTAGCACGTCATGGTAAATCCACCCCAAATTAGCGACTGAAAGCAGAAGTGATTGTCGTTTCTTCTGCTGGTTTATTTATGCATCTACATTCAGCTAGAAGTGAGGCTGGACCTGCCCAGTCATGAGGTCTCTGACCCATCCCGGATTTTTCACAGTATGATGGTCTTGGCACCAGGACCGCAAGTCCCAATGCTTGAGCAGGTCATCAAATCTCTGCTTCACATTTGCTCCTGTCCCACTGGCCAAAATGAGGTGGCTGGTCAGCCTTGTGTCCACTTGGAGGAGGCTGGAGGCATGGTTCTCCTGGAGCCATTAGTGTAAATATCTGCAGTTACACAGTTGGGATATCACAGTCTTCCTGTCAGTGGTGCAAATGGTACAAGTAGAACTATGTTAAAAACCAAAAGCTGGGGGAAGAGCAGTTGTCTTGGATTCAGAATCCTGGGTCAGCATCTGGGCTCTACATTATTTGTTTTTTATACCTTAGTCACCTGACTTCTAGGAGCTTAATTTTGTCACCAATAATACCACCCATTCCAACTTCACAGGGTCATTATACTACAAAAACGTAAATTTAAGGTATAAAAATACAAAATATTTGAAAAATTAATCAAATTATCTTGGGCTATGTCTCTTTCTGCCAATTAAATCTTTTATAAGGTTAAAAAAAGTCATGGTGGTGATTGTCAGAGGCTAGGAAGGGAAGGGATGGAGAGATGAAAAGTTGGCTAAGGGTTACAAAAATACAGCTAGATAGAAGGATTCTAGCATTCTGTAGTACAGTGGGAAAGCTATAGTCAGCAATCATTTATTGCATATTTCAAAATAGCTAGAAGAGAAGATTATGATGTTCCCAATACAAAGAAAAGATAAAAGCTTGACACGATGTATATCCCAATTGCCCTGATTTGATGGTTGCACATTGCATATCTATATCTGAATATCACATGTACCCCCAAAGTATGTACAACTATGATATAAAATAAAAAATAAAAAATCCTGGTTAGCTAGCACTTTATAATACTCTGTAGAAATTAGTGAGGTCACGTGTTGATGCAGTTACTTACTTTACTTATTTTACCTATGGTAAGCCTTTAAAAATATTTAATTTTCATTGCAGTTTTGATTTGCATTTCCCTGATGATTAGAGATTTTGAACAGTTTTTCATATGTTTTTTGGCCATTATTCTTTCTTCTTTTGAAAAGTTTCTGTTCATGTCCTTTGCCCACTTTTTTATAGGATTGTTTGATTTTTTCTTGTTGATTTTCCTGAGTTCTAAATGGATTCTGGTTATCAGCCCTCTGTCAGATTTGTAGCACGCGAAAATTTTCTCCCATTCTGTGGGCTGCCTGTTTGCTCTTGTGACAGTTTCTTTGGCTGTGCAGAAGCTTTTTAATTTGATCAGGTCCCATTTATTTATTTTTGTTGTTGCTGTAATTTCCTTGGGGTCTTCTTCATAAATTCTTTGCCTAGGCCAATGTCTAGAAGACTATTTCCAACATCTTCCTCTAAAACTCTAATAGTTTCCCTCCTTAGGTTTAAATCTGTGACCCAGCGTGAGTTGATTTTTGTGAGAGGTGAAAGGTGTGGATCCTGTTTCAGTCTTCTACATGTGGCTATCCAGTTTTCCCAGCACCATTTATTGAATAAGGATTTTTTTCCCCAGTGTATGTTTTTGTCTGCTTTGTCAAAGGCCCAAAACAATAAATGTTGGCATGGATGTGGAGAGATAGGAACACTCATACGCTGCTGGTGGGAATGCAAACTAGTGCAACCTCTGTGGAAAGCAACATGGAGATACCTTAAAGAGATACAAGTAGAACTACCATTTGATCCAGCAATCCCATCACTGGGCATCTACCCAAAAGAACAAAAGTCGCTCTATGAAAAAGACCCCTGCACTCGAATGTTCATAGCAGCACAATTCACAATTGCAAAGATGTGGAAACAACCTAAGTGTCCATCAATACGTGAGTGGATTAATAAACTGTGGTATATGTATACCATGGAG
>CAUYSK010074212.1:0-20704 GCA_963575035.1 Avahi laniger | reverse complement strand
CCTCTACAGCCATGAGAAGTTTTCATGTCAGGCCGCCTGCGGCTTTTCATGCATGAGACCCCTTAGGCTCTGAGGTTGGAGCGTGCTTTGCTGTACTCCCAGATTGCTGATATATGTCCCCCAACTAGGCAGTTAACATCTGCTCTTGTTTTAGGCTTCTGCTCGGGCAATTCCTTCACCTCCTCTCCTCTCACAGCCTCAAACATAGCACCCCTAAGTCCCAGTGGTCTCAATCCCATCACAGGTCTTGTGGGCTGTTTAAGAACTTTGATTTTATTCTGAGAGACATGGGGACCTACGATAGAGTTTTGAACAGATAGATGACATGATCTGACTCGTGTTTAAAAGGACAATTTTGGCTGCCGTGTTGAGCGGTGGTGGGGTTTGGCGGGCGGGTGGTAAGCAGGAGTAGACATGTGGAGACCAGTTAGGAGACCGCTGCAAATAGATCCAGGCCGGAGGTGATGGCGGTTGCACCACAGTGATAGCGGTGGAGACTGTGAGAAGTTTCACCTTTCTGGAAATATTTCAAAGGTGGAGTCAGTAGGGTTTCCTGTCAGATCAGATGTGTGATGTGAGAGAAAGAGAGGAATCAGGACGAATGCAATTTCACGGACTGAGTACTGGAAGGAGGGACTTGACGGCGAGGACTGTGGGAAGGGCAGCTTTGCTGCAGTGGTGGCCGGTGGGGGGCTGGTGGACATGCGATGTTGCCAGTGTTTTGCTCACGGAGCTACCTAGCTATCTGAGGATACTTGTCTGCCTTATGTTCGTATAAACTTGGTGCAAATCCATGGAGCCCTAAGTGCTCGTGACAGTCTGAGCTCTTTAGGCAGCCTCTGGAAGTTCCCCTCACAACTGCTGCTGTGGACGTACCGCAGTGGGGACCCAGCCATCAGGTCCTGTGGATTACCACCTGCGAGATCCCAGGAGCAAGGACCCTGTGCAGCGGGAGCAGCCCTCACTGGGTACTTACCAGCCATTCACGTCCTCTCCTATGAGGAAATCTGATGCTAGTAACCAGAGATGCATAAGCAGGTCACCAGGATAGCTTTTGAATTCCAAACCAGCAAAGAATCTTTATTTATTTTTGGGTTCCCCATGGGATCTTTTTCTGCAACGTTGAGACACTTTCTTGCCTTCCTTTGTATATTTACAGTATTAACATCAAACAGTGCAAGTAACCTAAGATGTAAGTTATTCGCAGCAGGAAAGTGCCTGAGTGATACACTATGATTTGGGGACCTAGCATAGGTACGATAATCTGGGAAATTAAATAGAGATCGTAGCGAGTTTCCAAAGAGAACAAATATGATTCATAAGGATTAGAAGGGAACATGTCTGATTAATAATTTCTTAGTACGTTCATCAACAAATGTTTATTCGATACCATATGTGAGGCCTCTGTCGCTGCATCTTGATGTGTCTTGGCGTTTTCATGTCTCTAAATTAGATTCCCTGTCTCTCTTTCTCCTAAATTCCACCTTTCCACATTTCTTCCACCACCCCCATTTTCCTTGTTTCTTCCTGGTTTCCTCACCTGGTTAACTTTTTTTTCCCCCTAAAACTTGACAACTTTCCCCACCTTCAGCACCAGCTCTGCTATGCTGCTCTCAACAGTCCTCATTAAGATTTAGCAAGAAGTAGCGTTAACATCGTTCCTCAGAATGGAGTCACGATAAATATTTATAAAATGAACAAAAGAATTTATCTCCTCACCTGTACCTGCTTGGAAGGGATGAAGTTAGTCATGACAGAGATAAAGTAAAACACATCTACAAAGCCTAAGCCTGAATGATCACTGCTCAAAAACCTTGACTCGATGTCAGCATTTATATGGTCTGTGATAGAAGAGTCCATTGTGTGTCTTTCAACACACGGGAATTGTGGTTTATTTAGGGCAGAGACATTCTTATTCATTATGTATCTGTATTTCCACTGTGTCTTGCATGCAGTAGGCACGCAATAAATGACCCTAGTGCATCCTTCGACAAGAGTGGGATGAGCTGTTCATGTCAAGTATTACATAGTTTAAAGTTATAGGTTTGGAAGTCAGTTTCAGCCCTTGAGTAACAGCTTCCAAAAAAGAAAACATCTTTTTATTTTATGAAGTTTAGGCAGCTGATAATACTCACTGAGGAAACCATGATTAAGTCTCAGGAAGCAGAAAAGAAAGATAAGACACATTTTAACTTAATGAGTCCGGATGGGTGGATCTGATGTCAAGATCAACCTGAATCATCAACTACTCTTTTGAATAACATCCTTTTACTTCCCTGTCTTTAACTACTGAAGATTATTTTACCTTGATGGTCCCTTTCCTACACCTAGTCCTGGACCTTGTGATGTTTGGTGAGAGTCTATAGAAAAACCCATTTCTCAGATTTCCTAAAACTGGCTGTAAAATATCATCTTATAACATCAAGAGAGATTTATTATTCGGGGTGGCATTTCAGTCTCCAAATGGGAAATTTCTACCGATCATATTTTAAAAGGGCATGGATGAAAATAATTCAGTGAGTCTATAAATAGGAAATACAATTAGAAAAGAAGTCAGATAGTTGCATACTTCCAAATCCAGCTTCCCTCCCCAGAGAGGGATCAGATTTGCTTGGCATCACAAACAGTTTTCTGCTCATCAGAGCTTTCCTTGGTTGTATCTGCCTGCAATTGTCAATTCCTGAGAGCTTTGCAAGACTGTGAGAATACAAAGTAGGGCTCTTTGAGAATATTTCTAGTGTTTTTTGGGCAAGGATGAAAAAGAATTAAAAGAATGAACAGGGTAGATTACTGGGGTGGGAGAGGGATCCTGAGTTAGCTGTGAGGGACCTCTATTTCTTATTTCTTCATCTGCCTAGAAACAGGCATCATTCATTCACTCAACAAACATTTACTGAGCTCTCACCATTGCCAGGGACTGTTCTAGGTGCTAGAGATACAGCAGTAACCAAAACAAGAGAAGCAAAATCCTGACCTTGTGGAACTTACATTGTAGTACGGGAAGGTCTTCCTGTCATCTGTTTTTTTCTCCCACGTGCAAAGGATAAGCTTGTTAGACAAACCTGAGGAAGGAAGAGAAGATTTGTTCCTACCTTTGCCTTTTTTTTTTTTTTTTTGCTTTTGCCATCCTTTCCTATTCACTCAGTGTCCCAAGGCTCCATGATTTTCATAGAGACTACTGCTGTAAATAAAGAGTGAGCTGATAAAGGAATTCCCACTGCAGTTTCATAAAAAGATGCCTAAAAAGGGCAGTGCTTGCTCTGGTGGGGGGATAAACCCAAGTCATCATTGCTTGCCAGAGCCAGAATCTTTTTTCCTACTTCTGCAGGGGACATTGTTCCATTGGGCAGTTGGCTTAAGATGCTAGGAGCATTTTTTATTTCTTTCTCTTTTAACCTTATGTCCAATCATTGGTCAAGATCTGTGACCACTCCATTCCATGTCGTTCTCATTTTCCCATCTCCCCCACCAACAGCCTAATTTCTCGCTTATACTGTTGTAACAGTCTCCTAACTCCTGTCTCTCCTCTCTTAAATTCAGATTTGCCATCCAAGGACCAGCTTTGATCACGCCACTTCCTTGCCTCTCAGCAACCTTCATTGGCTCTCCCCGATTTATCTATATCCCAGCACTCTTCCGGTTCTGCGTGGAACATCTTTAAAATTTTATCTCCAACTTTTACTTTTTATTTATCCTAAGTTCCTGCCTGACATGACAAACACTGAGATGACATCCTTTCCTGGCATATGCCTGAAGCTTCCTAGGGGCCAAATCTTTGCTCCCACTCTTCCTTCCATTTGGAATTCCCCGCTCACATCACTTCCACTGAAATTCCACACATCAGTTAAGATGAAGTCCAACTTCCATTCCCTTCCCGAAGTCTTTTCTGCCCCCCTCACTGAATCTCATCTCTCCTATAGCACTCAGTTTCTCTCTCAGGGCTTTTCTCCTCTCCCCTCCTATGCTTCAGGTCCTGGAAGCAGAGCCATGACCTCTTCTTCCTTGTGTTCCTCTTATTGCTTTACATATAGCTGAAGCTTTGCAAATATTTGCTGAATTATGGAATTATGGGGATTTGAGGCATGTGGTAGGTCAGCGAGGTGGGGGGCTATAATTTTTGGTTGGGACCAGGTGGGTTGAAGGGATGTGTATTTTTTGTCAGGAGGGCTTTAGAAGTCAATTATGTTAAGTTTGGAGTCGGCCGAGTTTGAAATGTTTCCATTGGGAAATGAGGCAAAGAAGTCTGAGCCCATGCACATGAAGGGACCATCCTTTGCTGTGCTCCTGATTTATGAGAGGGGCTGGCAAATGACTAGTACTGAATAGAGCTGCCTAACATTTCTCCCTGTAGTCTGCAATCCTGGACAGAGAGTCTCTAGTGACTAGAATGCGCAGTGACGGTGTCGTCCTTGTTTTTTTATGTACAATAATAATAATAATGAACACTTTTGGAATGCTTAATATGTTCCAGGTGCTGCTTTTGGTGCTTTACTTCTGTTAATTTATGTCATTCTCATAATAGTACCATAAGTAGGTGTTATTATTATGAGGAATTGAGGCACAGAGAGGGTGAGTAACTTTCCCCAAATCACACAGCTGGTAAGAAGATATTGTGAACACAAGGAATCTGGTGCCAAAGAGCAGCTCTTAAACCCACTGCTGTGCTGAATTTCATACAATCCTAGCAGCCACCCATAAGGCAGAGGATATTACTTTCATTCTACAGATGAGAAAACTAAGTGTCCAAAAGGTTAAACGGCTTCCCCATAGATGTGTATGTAGTAAATTACTGACCTGGAAATCCAGTTCAGTTTTATTAACTGCCGCAGGAGCACGCGTGATATTTTGGTTTTTTCCAGCATACTCTGTTAACAAATCATTATCCTCCCTCAAGAAGAGCCATGAAGACTGGAAGAACTACTCCAGGCTGATGCCCAGCAAACAGCTCCCTAGAGCCCGGCCAAAGGCTTCATCCAGGCGAAAGCCTCGTGCACTCTTCTTTCACGCTTATCTCAGTGACGGTGATTCCAGCTCAGTGGATTTCCCGGAAATGAGTGTCCTGTTCGAGCTGGTGGCATAATATGCACAGTTGGGTCAGTGAATGGCCTCACTGGCTGTGAATTCACAGGAAATACCCAGACAGTTGATCATAGCTGCTTAGAGATGGATGTTCCTTTTCCCAGGTTTTTACGCATGTTCCCGGAAGGCTTCGGGAAGTCAATTTGATTCATTTATCAAACTGGGAGATGCTTTCTGACTTCCGCCCCATCATGCGCTTATCTCCCGGCAGCGTGTCCAGACGAGCGCCCAGGCCTGCGCGCAGTGCTTCTGTGCAGCCTGCGTCCCTGCGGGTAGCACAGCCTGCGGCAAGATCGTTTATGGGCTCACATGTCCGTTTCCACGTAATTCATGAAATGACCTCTTTTATTCCTTCAGTATCTTGAGAATTATTTTTAAACACAGATTCTCCTTTGTCTTGAAGGTTTAAGCATGACCCCGATTAAAGGTGGTAGATGAACCAGGCGCCTGGTTAGCAGCCCTCTGATTCCCAGGGTTCTATAAAAGGCTGGAGGCAAAGAAAATGGACCTAATTTTAAACTGTCTTTGATAATAAGAGCTAAACTAGAGTTACTGTCTAGTCCAGTGTATGTCTCTACGTCTATTCTGACCAAGAAAATGTCTCTCTCTTTTTTCTTTTTGGTTTTTATTATTACTTTTAGTTGACACATAATCATCCATATTCATGGGGCATAATGTGATATTTCAGTACATGTTGTAATGTATAATAACCAAATCAGGGCAATTAGCATATCTGTCACCTCAAACATTTATCAGGGAAATGCGTTTTTGAGAGCCGGGTGGGATAACAAAGGTGGTCGCGATAGAAGACAGTGTGTTAAAGGTATACGTAGGGTGCTCTTTTGCAGACGTCATGAATGGTGCAGGGTAGGTAGGGACACATTTAAGCATGCATCTGGAGTTTGAGCTTGCTGAAGAAGCTGGATTAAAAATTAATCTGCAATAATGAATGGTGGGCTAAGAAAATCTATAAAGTATGAATTATGGTTAATTTTTTAATAAATTCCCAAAGGGCATCTCCTCTCGTTGTTCTCAGCTGGAGGTGAATCACTCTTCTCTCGTTGGAAACTTGAAGGGATTTAGCCCTGTGAGGTTGGAGTTGGTGGGAAAATACGTTTGAGGTACATTTGACATCTCTCATATGTCTCAGGCTTCAAAGGTGGTTTGCTGGTGGACAACTCTGAAGAAATATTTGGGCAAGATCTTTCAAGATAAGCCCCCTTGTTTTGTTCCCTTTTCACCCATCTTACCTCAGGCTTTTTAACCAATAGGTTTTAGGATGTCAGAAAATCTGAAATTTTTCAGTAGATTTGAGAACATATGAAATTGTAAGCATAGATAATCCTTCAATTCTCCTAGCATTTTTAAGAATATTTCGCCAAAAGAGAAAGAAGTCTGATGCCGGCAGGGGGGAGAAGAGGATACACGGGTGAGAGGCTGTGCTGTGAGAAGGAGGGTCTGATGTTTCCCCCTTCCCTCACCGGGACATGATTTTGTGTGAATGATTGTAGCATGAAGTTTGGAGCTAAGGGAACTCGTCTTTAAAAACTGAAATGATGGGGATCTCTCTTTCAGAACTCCCGACTTCCCTTTCTTTATCCAAATTGCCCCCACACACAAAGGAAGAGTCTCAGAAATTCTTCCATGGTAGGAAAGCAAGGCCACATGATCTATAGCTCCAGAGACTCAGGTTTTTTAAAAAAAATGATACCTGATCCTTAATGGCATGGAAGATGCCCTTAGTGGTTACTGTCATCTCCAGGGAAGCCTGTTTTATGGCCTTGTGAGAAATCGCCGCCGGGACCTCAGCAGTGGGAATCCCCGCTCCCCTTTGGGTCCCATTGTTGCCTCTGGAGGCCCACTGTGGCTTTGGCTGATGTGTCAGTTAGGTCCTCCATGAAATAGACTTGAGATGGGATTCCGAGTACAGGAGGTTTAATGAAGGGTAAGGCCTGAAAAAGATAGGGAGAAGCAGAATTGCGCAGGGAAAGCCTCAGATTGCTATAGAGTTCTAAACTGTCTCAGCTAACCCGACTGGGAGTTCTCAACATTGCCCGTTAGCACGGTCTCACATTGGGCGTAAGTGACCAAGTCCTATCCCACCTGCTGCACTGCGGCCGGGGCCTGAGGTTGAGTGCAGCCAAGACTCCAAAGCCCAGGGGAGGCTTGAAGTTTCTAACAGCTGTGGGCTGTCAGCTACCTGCACTCCTTGCAGCTGGCAGCAAGTTATTTATTGGAGGGAAATGTAAGCAGCACACCCCCACAGTGGCCATAGCCAGCACCCATTGGGAGGCTCTCTTCCTGTTTTCAGCCGCACCTTTTCATCCTTGGGCTTATCCAGTATCTTTATCATAATGGGTGGTGAAAACACCGTTGCATAATGAGTCTGAAGACCTGAATACTATTCCCTACTGTTTGGCTAAAGCAATTCATACTACCTTTCTGCATCTCTGTGCAATCTCCAAGGTCCCTCCCGACCATGACAATTCAAAGTTTATGATTTGTTCCAGGATGGCTGGGATTCTGTGGTCATCTCTTCCAGGATGTGTGGCTTTTCTTGCCTGGCCCAGGGGTTGAGATCAATGATGTCTCTAGGGCCTTCAGATGCTCTTTGGTCTCAGGTACTCTTGCTCTTTTTCATTTTATGTGGCGCTGTGACATAGACCTTCTCCCTTCCCTGCCTCTTCTTTCATTCCTCTAGCCTACGTATTGAGGACCCATTATGTTCTAGGTGCTGGACTAAATCTGAAGGGACAAAGATGTAAAAGACATAATCGCTGCCCCCGCCCCGGCAGTCTAGTGGGAGGGACCACCATGAACGTCTAACTGCCACACCGATGATGAGGGTCACGGTCTGCTTGGATGCGTGGGAGCTGATGGGATCCAGGACACGCTACCCCAAAATACAGCACCTTGGCACATGAGGAAACGGCAGATTTAGGCCGCACACTCCAGAAAGAATCCCCCTTGTCCCTTATCCCCTGAAATGGGCCTTTAAATGTAGCTGATTTACCCTTAAAATAGGTCATAAGCCCTTCATTCCAGAGGCGTTCTCCCCATATTCTGAGGAAAGGAGGCCAAGACACAGAGACGCCAAGGAGAATCTGAACAAACAGGCCTTGCGAAGCTCCCCAGGGTTTATCACCACCAAAACATCTCCCCTCGTCTGATCTACTTCCCCACAACTACCGCTCTTCCTCGCACCTAGGCATAAATCCACACAGGTTTCCCTCTTCCTTTGGGTCTTCATTTCCGAAAGCTCCCATGTCCTGTAAAACTTATTTAATAAAGACCTGGATGCTTTTCTCCTGTTAATCCGCCTTTTGTTAAACGGGCCTCAGCCATGAACCTTAGGGGGTGGCTGAGAAAAACCATTTCATCCCCCACAACACCCTGGCAAGCAGCAACCTTCTTCAGTCCACTCATCTCTAAGTGCCCTTTCTGCTTTAGAATAAGGCTCACTGATTTAGTGAGTGCCTGCCCACCTCGCTCAGTGATCCGGGCACATGGCAGTGTTCCGGGAGTGTCCTCTGCCAGCATCACCTGGGAACTTGCTAGAAATGCAAATTATTGGGCTCCACTCGAGACCCACAGAATCGGAAACTCCAGGGGTGGGACCCAAACATCCGGTCTTAACGAGCCCTGCAGGCGATTCTGGTAAACACTAAGGTTTGATAACCACAGATAAGGGATAACTGTTAATAAAAATTTGCCGCACCAAACTGGGGGAAAACCGGCTTTCTCTTCTCGGCTCTACGTGCTGCAGCTCCGCAGCAGCACCAGCAGAGGGCGCAGACGGGCCTCGCTTTGTCTCGCCCAGCGGGGGGCCAACTGGACGACCCGCAGCCCCGGGGAGTGCTGTCTGCTGCAGACGTGAATTGCAAATACATGCATGGAAAGCGACTTCAAAAGGCTGTGGTATCAAAGTGGCAGTTAAAGAGGCGGCAGCGCTCGGAGCTGCAGGTGGAGCGGCGGCCGAGTGGGCGTCTCAGATTCCGAGGGGCTCGGGGCCGAAGCATTTCTCTTCGGCATTTCCGCCGGCCCCTTCCTTGATCCGCGCCCGCCTCCGCCTGGCTGTGTTCTTTTCCGCACGTCAGGTTCGTCGCCCGCAAGCTCCGCCGCGGTGAGGCGCTGGCTCCGAGCGCCGAGCCAGCCGCGCTGGGGACCCCCCGCCCGTTCCCTCCTTGCGACCCCGCCGCCCCGGTCGCGCGGCCGCCTTCGACCTCTCGGCCGCACTTGTGGCCGCCTCTTTCTCGGCTGCTCCGGCGCCCCGAGACCCTCGTTGCGGAGCCGTGCAGGGCCCGAGTTCCCGCACACGGGGTTTTGCAGGGAGCGGGTGAAGGCCACGGCTTGACGCGGCCTCGACACTGGGGCAGGGGCGGGGCGAGAACGACACCCCCGCTGTTTGCCCCTCCCAGGCACAAAGTAGCCTCATTAGGAAATCTGGGGATGGGGTGGGGGGCACGGGATAATCTGGAGTTTTGCGTTTGTCTTAGCTACCCCTAAAAAGGAGTATTTAACTTCCGAAAAGAATTAATGTATCAGGTGCCTTAGGGGGGTCGGGGGGAAGGTGCGCCCACCTTTCTGCAGTCTTGCTCTATGAATTTCATCCCAGCACAAGTTAAAAGACTGCATCTTCCAAAAAGTGGAATTCAGAATAATGAGGCTTCATTAGTTTTTAAATGTTCAGAGCATTTTCTACTCCTGGGGGTCGGGAGCAGGGCGGGGGGTTGTGTGGAGATCGGTACCGGGAAACAAATGCCTGTGGATGGAAGAAAGACATATTTTGTAATTTTAAAAATACACAAGGGACACCGTTTCTCGGCTTACACCGAGATACTCACATATTTATTCTAAGCAACAAATTCAAATGGAAAATGCTCCTCCGCGGAGGAAGGGTAGGAAAAGGAAGGGCGAAATCATTTAGGCGTGGATTTGTGGTGACAGGTTCCAGGCAATGAATGCTGATGAGACGTTGCTCCTCAGGGCCCGGTTGCCTCCTGTTCTTAGTGCGTGCACGTTTGAATGATGGTTTGTAACTGCAGAGTTGTTACCTCGACTTCAGAATAATAAGAAAGAAAATACAGAAGACGCATGGGCCACTCCACAGCTGTTCTTGATTTGTCATTATGACATAACTGAGTTTCTTTGTTTGTTTATTTGGTTTTTGGGTTTTGCCAGTTCCTCACAATGATCTTAAATTCTGAAGCTGCTCCACTGGTCTCTGGATAACAGGAAACATGTCTCCTTACCCCCATTTTGCTTTCATTTCCAAAAATTGAGTGTTAAAGACACTTTCCTTCCACTTCATGCCAATGAGCCAGTGTTTGCTGCTGCATCCCCAGAAGAGTACATGACACATAGTAGGAGCTCAAGAAGTATTTCCTAAATAAATAAACAATCCCCAAACTTGCGCTCTCTCTGCTTCCTTTTCCCTCTTGATGCTTTTCACACGGCAGTGCCATTTCTGATCACCCACTGGTTCAGCCTCCTCTCGGGAATGAGGAGATCGCGCTGCTTGCCCAAGACCCCCAGAGCTTGTATTGTGCAGCTTTCAGCAGAGCTCCGTCATGGCTACTACCTGTCGAAATCCCAGCGGGATACCCTGGCTAGTCCTCTTCCAACTTCTTTCCTTGCCTGACCCATTTGCAGACCATACGTCTGAGATGGCCTTGCTCCTGTGGTCTTGCTGATCCTACCGAGAAAAGCCAGAGGAAGCTTCACTTGACCATCCTGAGACAGGAAAGGCTGCTTGCATGGCAGTGTTAGGTAGACAGCTAGGGACCTCCAGTTGTTCCTGGGGACAAGGCAGGCGGTTGCCACACCTGGGGGAGGAGGGAACATCCCATGAATCTGCCAATCAGAACCTAGCATGACAATTGCAAAAGAATGCTGAGGACTCTCTAGTCCATGGGCCAAGCAGCATAGGTATGATAGAGTCTGGAAAGGGACCTAGAACAACTGGCTTTCAGAGAGGCTCATGGGAGATCTGCATGTGTAGAAAGACTCAGGTTATAACTCCCAACTGTCCATCAGTGATTCCATGGCGAGGCCACGAGGAAGGTCCAATCTAGACACTATAAAACAAGACCCAGACCACAACCAAGGTCTCTTTTGCTATGACAATGGGTCCGGTCACCATCTATGGCGTATGTATCTTGTTCTCACTCTGTAAACCTATACCTAGTTCTTGATCTATAATCCTGTCTTCCTCTCCTCAGTAAACCTCATTTTCATGTTTACTTTGCTTTCAGTGTGTCTGGTCATTCTCTGGCTAAGAGTGTACCAAGAACCAACATTTCAGACTGTGACCCGACAGCAGCATCCAAAATCCGTTTGTTGGCCTTAAGTTCTGTGATGATTAATTTTATGTGTCAGTTTGAGTGGGCTGGGGATGCTCAGATGGCTGATGAACATTATTTCTGAGTGTGTCAGTGAGGTATTCCACTTGGCCAGTAGACTGAGTAGAGAAGATCCACCCTCTCCGATGTGGGCGGGCATCACCCAATGACCTGAGGAGGACCAGAACAGAGCAAAAGGTGGAGGAAGGAGGAATTGCCCCTGCTTGCTTCCTGCCTGTCTGCTTGAGTGAGCACATGGGTCTTTTCCTGCCCTTAGACTGCGATTTACACCATTGTCTGTTTTAGTTCTCAGGCCTTCAGACTTCGACTGGAATTGCACCACCTGTTTTCCTGCTGATCTTCACAGCAGGTCATGGGATTTCTCAGCTTCTGTAATCGTGTAAGACAGTCCCTCATAATAAACCTCTCCGTGTCGATCCTATTGGTTCTGTTTCTCCGGAGAACCCTAAGTACAAGTCTCTTAGGCTCAGACATTTGAATGTTTCTAGTGTTCTCATTCAAATTGCTTTTAGAATCTGTTAAAATCATTGTTCTGAGTGTCCAGGCCCTGTGGCAAGAATATCTGGGTGTGGGGGGTTAGTCTGGCTCAGGTCTGTGCTGCATATTCAGGATAGCAAGCCACTTGGCTGCTTTCTCCTGCAGCCCAACCAAGGCCACTAAGCCTCCTCCTCAACCAATATTTGAGATCCCCCTGAAATTCTTAACAGTGGGACCCTTGAGCTGGGAGCTTAGATGTTGCTGCACAAAGTCAGTCTCTGTTGGTCTCCCTTTCACTTTATAAGACTTTAAGACCCATTTCTAGGAACTGAGTTCTTGCCTCCTTCTTTGTGCCCACGCTCTGCTTACACCTCTCTTCTGGTCACTTTGTCTTGGTCTTGTCCCCGCCAAGGCCTGGGTTCCTCACTCCTTTCCCTGCTCAACACTCTCAGACTTTCAGGAATTTTTTCATCACCTTCTCTCACCTGCCTCATGCCCGGTTATCCTGGGACCAGAGTCTTGTTCCTGAATGCTGGACACTGCTCTGGGTGCCTTCCTCTGGGTCCTCCTGGGTCCTGACGCAAGTTACTTGGTCCTCTCAGGCAGTGCTCCAGCCAGTCGGGTACAACCAGACCTCACGACGTGGACACACTCAGGGACCTCCTCCTTGTACTGACTTAAACCCAAGAGGTCTTGTGTGCCTTCAGGTCCCAGGTGTACTAGGTTTGGCACGTCACTCCAGTCTATCCCCTTTGACCTTCTTCACACAACTCTGGAGAGACTTTCTTCAGAAAAGATTTAGGACAATGATTTGTTCCTATTCAGCTTAAAACCCTCCAAAGGCTCCTCATCACCTTTGGAGTAAAGTTCAAATTCCAAATTATGGTCGCCCTTCACCAGACTGTAGACAGTACCCAACCATTTTGGCATCAGGGACCAGTTTCATGGAAGACAAATTTTCCATGGAAGGCGGGTGGGGGAGGAGGCGGAGCTCAGGCGGTGATGCGAGTGATGGGGAGCGGCTGAGCTTCATCAGTGAGCTTCATCTGTGAAGCTTCGCTCACTCGCCCACCACTCACCTCCTGCTGTGCTTCGGTTCCTGAGTTTCAAGAAAGACAATTTGCAATTTTTCCACAGAATGGGGGAGAAGGTGGAGCCTTTGCAGCTGGGTTTCTAATAGGCCAACCCGGTACTGGCCCACAGCCAGGGCCTGGGGACCATAGCTGTAGAATGGTGCAGTTTCGTGTAGTGATTAAGAGCATAGGCCCTAGAGTCACACTGACTGCATTCAAATAGTGGTGCTTTTGTGTGCTAACTCTGTGACCTTGATCTCTGGGCTTCAGTTTTCTTATCTGTAAAATGATGATCTTTACTCATAGAGTTGTCATGAAGACTAAATGAGTTAATATATCTAAAACACATAGAACAGAATTTGGCAGATAATGTGCATGATATAACTCTTAGCTGTTATTATTTTTCAAGACTGAGTCTCTAGCTATTCGCTGTTACCGTGTACTCCATCCAGACTGCACCACCAGTATTTCTCTTGAACACAGCCTATGTTATGTTTAGATCTGTGTATGTGCTGTTCCAACTGCCTGAAACTGGCCTGACTTCTACTTGTCTTTCCAAACCCAGCAGGATTTCTCCTCAGGGGAAGCCTTCCTTTGCCTCCCACATGTGACTAATCTGCCACAGTGCACCAGCAACAACTACCATCATGCTGTCTTTTAACCTGTGATTTACATGTTGTCACCTTCACCTTTTGTCTGGTGACAGACCCACTGCCCACCTTGTAGCACCGTGACTTTACCTACAAACCCCAAGCCTCCAGTCCTGGCTCACTGATCTGTCTCCACGATGCTTGGATACTCTCAGTCTCAGGACTGACAGATTGAAACAGCATGAAGAGTGGAAGAGAGACTCTCAGAAGTTCTGCCAAGAGAGATCTCCTTCTCCACCAGCCCGCAGGACCTGTGTTTTCACATGAGCTTAACATGTTTAGGGTTGCTGTGTCCTTCCTGTCAAGCAGACACTTTCTGTGTTGGGTGAGCCGCCAGGGACTGCCAGCCACTCAGAGCCTGCTGTTGAAGAGTGGGGGTTACTGATTTATGGGGGACACCATTTCGCAGCCGTCTGAGAGAGGCCATCAATCGAAGGAGAGCCGCAGCCACTCGGCCTTGCACTCCATCAGCGTGATCTCTGGCAACTCAGCCTCACCCTCGGGATGTTTCCTGTTCCAGCGCTGACCTTAATCACCAGCTTAATTACAGTCGCTTCGACGTGATTACCGTGGCTCCTGATGAGAGCAGATCCCATCGGCGGAGGGGTGAACACCCTGCACCCTGCTGCTCTCCACAGGCTGACCCTGGTACACGAAGGTTACAGTTGCCTCGTTAGACCTCGGAGAAGGGAATTTGGGGTTGAGTAACCCGTCTTTCCCAAAGTGTTCCCACATCCAGGGTTGTATTTTAATTAACCTTCAGTCCCAAGCAAATATTTGACAGCCTGCTTGAAGGGTATAGATTTGCTTGCTTGGCAGAAATTCAGGGGACCCTTTTTAAGCTGGTTGGTATTTCTCAGGCTGGGTCCTTGGACAGTGGCCAAACAGCAGCAGCAAGCCTCTCCTATTTGCTTGCGCAAAGGTGGCACATATCACTATTGTTTCTGTGACAACTGGTGGCTTTTCCCCCCATTTCATAAAAGCCACTAGTATGATGGACAGCAGCGTGTGGAAGAAATTTGTGAGGCAGCGATTACCCTGGTAGACTGCCCAAGCAAATGTACACCGAGATGTTGTTGGCTTCACCAGTCATGGCGCTTTGTCTCTGAGCTCGTTCCTTTGTTTGCGATGCAGGTCACGTAGAAGCAGGAATAATAGCTGCCAGGCTGAAAGAAGGGAGACCCCAGCAATTTGTATGCAATCTCATTTGAACTCTTAGGTTTGGGAAGACAGTTTTGTTTCCTTTCTTTTTTCTTTTTCTTTTTTTTAACTGCTGCTCAGCTTCTTGTGCTTAATGAGGCTTTGCAGAAGGGAAAACTAGCAAACAACAAAACATGAGTTCTGCACTTTAAGCAATTGCTTTCTAAAATCTTTATCAGAATATAGTTGTGCTATGAAGGTGAGTAAAGAATTTCTATATTTGTAATCTACAGTGCGTACATCAACCAAGTCAGACTATGTGTGGCTCTTTTAACAGCAGTGGCATTTAATACCCTATTTCATTAAATGAGGAAACTATAGGAAAAATTAACTTTCTGAGGATAGTAATTACCTAATGAAGTTAAATATCTTTGGTCAGTGGTTCCCAGTCCAAGGACTAAATGTCTTTGGAAGGGACTTAACATCAATGCAAGGTGTGGCAAATCTGTCAACCAGTGTTGCCCACAGTGGCGCCCACAGATTGGTAATTTTATTTTTCAACTGTGTATAGATACTGTTTCAAACAGCAAAGTGTAAATGTATTCTCAAAAATGGCTAAAATCACCAGAAGCTTTTGGCTATTATCTTTTTAGTCGACAGTCACAAAACAAGCATCTGCCATAACGGGGGAGGAGTCTCAACAATTTTTAATGTGAGGTGAGGTTCTCACAGGCCGAATGTTTTGGAAACTACTCTATATGGTTTCCCCAGCTGGGTAGAGAAGTTCCAAGAACATTTTGGGGACTGGGGTATCAGACATCTGAAGAGATGTTTAGAAACTGCATGTGCCGTCTGGGCAGCAATTATAGCGATCATTCTACAGGTGGAGAGATTTAGGTGCGGAAAGGTGAAGTCCTGGGTTCGAGATCACATGGTCAGAAGGGGGCAGTGTGGTGACCAGGTCTTGACCTTCGACAGGTGATATGAAGGTTTGCATGCCCAGAAATTGAAAGGGCTTGACTTAGAGAATCTCTCCGAATCCTTCCAGCTTTGATCTTCTGAGGCTTTGTATGCTGTAGTGAGTACCTGGGGACTCTCCAAGCTGACTGCGCTGGGGAACTGTGAGGACAGTGATGTGGTAGACATTTTGGTGTGCTGCTCCAAAACGTAGCACCTCGGCATGGCCAGTATTTTAAGTTGAAGGAAATTGAGAAAATTGCAGAAGAGGAAGGTCACTCTCTGACCTTCTTCTGCCTGTCTCCCCGGAAACAGTCCATAAGAGAATTCTCTAACCTGCCTTCCCTGAAAGTAATTCATAAGATCTCGTTCCGGACAGATCCTGCCCTATTCCTGGAGGCCAAGAGGAATCTGAACAAACAAGCCTTACTAAATTGCCCCCAGTTTATTACGAGATCATACCTTTTTGTCCTCCAATCATACTTCTATCTGCCTGTCCATGAAAATACAGTTTTCCCTTGTTTCTCTGGGTCTTCATTCCAGAAGGCTTCCCTGCCATGCCATGTACAACTTTTATTAAATAAGTTTGATATG
The DNA here is from genome assembly GCA_963575035.1 of Avahi laniger. Lineage (NCBI taxonomy): Eukaryota > Metazoa > Chordata > Mammalia > Primates > Indriidae > Avahi > Avahi laniger. The sequence goes on along the minus strand of CAUYSK010074212.1, from coordinate 4,372 downwards.
CTTTTCTCTTGTTAATCTGTCTTTTGTTGTAGGGGTATCAGCTGTGAACCTTGGGATAGGTGAGTAAAAGATACTGCTTCTGCCCCACAGAAGAAATAATAGCAAAATTACCCGGTTAAGTGGCACCTGAGCTTGGTTGGAGAACTTGTGGCTTGGGAACTCTCTGGGGAGCTTCATTTTATAACAGAGTGTTGGGATTCTGCTCAGAAGTAGCCTTCGTCTTCTCCCTTCACCTTTTAAATTTGTAATTATAGTAGCAGCAGCAAGCACTGCTTGAGGGCTCCCAGCTGGAGAAACCCCTTAGATCCAGGAATGCTCAGCAGATTCTGTGAAGGATGAGGCAGAGGCTCTGAAGGACCCTAAATAAATTATTGAATGACCTTTGTGTGTTTGTCTGTAAAATGGGATTGAAGCCAGTGACCCCTTCTTTAGGTAACTGGTGGTGAGTAGCATTCTGTAACTTAAAAACATTTTGCCCAATAAATGATACTGTTCTTAAGTTTGTGAAGTCAGTTCAATCTAAATGATACAGCAAATAAGAGAGTTGAAAAAAATGTTTTACAATTTTTGTTGGCTTCTTTTCCCTCAGATGAAAAATAGTCATATTAATATTAAACTTATGTTCTTCATGTTATTCATAAAAATTGATATAAAAATATTGCTAGTTCATCTGTGGAATTGCTAAAACCTTCAATTTAACCAATCTTCCCCCTATAATTAGCATCCTAGTTTGCTCTTTCTTTTAGCTGGCAAACATTTGCAATGAGCGCTGTGTAACTGCTACCTCCAATTTAAATTTAATTTCGTTTTATCGGTGTTTATGCGTATATAATTGTTTTTAAGTGCATAAATGCAATAATATCATAGGTGCCTTTTTGGTGCAACTTTTCTTTTTGTCTTTGCTTTTTCCTCCCCCACATTCGCCCCCACGTTAACACCTTTGCATGTATCTTTCCATATTTATACATATGCAAATATTCAATTCTATCTATGTCAATGCTTGTACATGCATAGGGTTAGAATATCTTACTCCCTACTGCAGACAGGTTTCCTACTTCCCGTTTTTTGCAGTGTATCTTCTTTAATGACATCTAACTACTAAATCCAATAGCTATTTTGTAGTTCGCTCTCTTTGTGGCCTCTTGTGATAATCAAAGGAACTCCTGTTATTGATAGAATTTTGCATCATATATTCTAAAAGGCAAATAGTTAACAAAGAAATATTTAGTGTTTTCCTCCCATGGTCAAATATTGTAACCCCATTATAGATCCTATATTGAAGAAATACCATGGTCTCGTTCAAATGATCCCAAAGAGGATCCTTGCCAAGTAGCCTCTCCGAGGTTCACTGGCTTATAACTGTGAGTTCCGTCTTCATCTCCGCTGCTTGAATGTCATGAGGTCTCATCTTTCCTCTCGCCCCAATTCTGATCCAGAGAGAGCTCCTGCAGAGGGTCTTAAGTTGTATTCATGCATGCAAGAAAGCCCCTGCTTTGTCGTGTGAAGGGCTGGGGTGCAGTGACCCCAGAGTCTGACTACTGAGCCCGCCCCTTCTTCCAGCTGCATGGAAGCCAGCAAAGTCTTGTTCTTATTACGTGAGGTCTGTGTGTCCCTCTCACCCCACTCGAGCCTTAACCATCTGCTTTTCACAGCCCTCCTCACCGGGCCCCATGAAGTTCAACTCAGCTGGTTCCCTCCCACCTCTGCCTCCTCTTCTCTACACACACTTGGGAACTCACAGCTTCCGTGATGTTAACTATCTTCTTTTGCAGCAACTCCCAAATATTTATGTCTAGCCCTGTTCAATCTTCCCTATAACATGAATCACTGGGAAGATATTTCTTTCCTTTTTTTCTTTTTCAGACAGTGTCTCTCTCTGTTGCCTGGGCTAGAGTGCCGTGGCATCAACCTAACTCACAGCAACCTCAAACTCCTGGGCTCAAGCGATTCTCCTTCCTCAGCCTCCTGAGTAGCTGGGACTACAGGCATGTGCTACCACGCCCAGCTGATTTTTTTCTGTTTTTAGTTGTCCAGCTAATTTCTTTCTATTTTTAGTAGAAGCTCTTGCTTAGGCTGGTCTCGAACTCCTGACCTCAAGTGATCATCCCACCTCGGCCTCCCAGTGTGCTAGGATTATGGGCACGAGCCACCATGCCCAGCCTCCGGATATTTCAATTTAGCTGCTCTGCTGTTGCCTTCTCTTTGACATGTTTTCAGTGAAAACTAGCAATTAATTAATTAATACTCTCACATCTTTATTTACCTTTTACCACTCCTTATTAAAAATGGTCATTCCTGACACTGAGGTTCAAATCGTTCTTCTCGCTTAATCTCATCTCTCCATATGATCTATTGCTATGTTAGTTAAGATAATGCTAATTGATATAAAAAACAAATAAAAATACAGACAATGGCTCATGGTAGCAGTACATTTCTCAATTATAGTAAGTCCCAAATGAGTGTTCCTGATCACTGGGTAGCTATTCTTTGAGTAGGGAGAAGGGACCTGAGCTCTTTCCATCCTTTGGCTCTATCATCTCATGGGCTCTGTGGTTGCTGAGAGAAAGGGAAAAGAACCCAGGAGATGAGGTGTGGGAGGTTTGGGGGTTAGATCTGGAAATGGTGCCCTGCCTTTCACTTAGTCTCCTGCTCCTTTGACTGGAACTCAGGCACCCACCCAATGTAACTGCGAAGGTGTCTGAGAAATGTTCTGGAGGAGAAGCAAATGCAGGTAAGCTGGCCAGTCTCTGCTAGTTGCCAAATCCTCCTGCCGATTGCTCTTTCACGGTGCCTCTCGCATTTGTATCTTTTGTCCACGTCCTCTGCTACTGCCCTAATGCAAGCCCTTAGCCACTGCACGTGGAATACTGCAAAGTTTGTTGAATTGTTTGTGTCCAAGTTGTCTTCCTATATCCAGGCTTTTCTAATCTAATAAATTTTGATCAAACAACCAAAGTGAGCTTTTTAAACTACTCGGTGACTCCATACTGCATAGTATTCAGAGCCCTCTAAAGTCTATCTTTGTGTCTTTATTTCTCTTTGTTCAACCTCGTGGGCCCTTTCGTACAGTCCAACTCGTCTACTTAAATATCTTGTCTTCAGGTTGGTTCTCACTTAGTTTCCTCCACCTCGCACTAAATGGGAACGTAACATAGCAGAGAGGAAAGATTTACCTAGGAGTAAGAATGTGTTCTAATTATGGCTCTGCCACTAATCGTGTGATTTCTCTATGCCTGTTTTATTTCTTTAAATCAAGATATAAAACCTATTTGCTGCAAGTTTTGAAATATACATAAGTTAGTACAGCTTACCTTTGAACAGCATGGATTTGAACTTCCCACTTGTAGCAGATTTTCTTCAATCTCTGCCACTCCTGAGACAACAAGACTAATCCTTCCTCTCCCTCTTCTTCCTCAGACAACTCAACCTGAAGACAATGAGGATGAAGGCTTTTGTGATAACCCACTGCCATTTGATGAATAGTAAATATATTTTCTCTTCCTTAGGATTTTCTTAATAACATTTTCTTTTCTCTAGTTTAGTTTATTGTAAGAATATGGTATATAAAACATATAGCACACAAAATATGTGCTAATCCACTATTTTGTATCAGTAAAGCTTCTGGTCAACAGTAGGTTATTAGTAGTTAAGTGTTTGGGGAGTCAAAAGTTATACCTGGATTGGCTGCATGGGAGTTGGTACCCCTAACCCTCGCATTAGGGGGTTGTTCAAGGGTCAACTGTATAGGTAATGCCCTGAGTTGGTTGGTACTCACATAATAGCTGTTCTAACAGTGACTTGTAATTGCTAAGAATGCCCTCCTCTGTTTGTATCCACTCAACCCCTACTCTTTAATCAAGGTTTTGCCTAAGCGTCTTTAAAATTGTGAAGTCTTCCCAGCTCATTCTAGCCCAAAGTGGCTCTTACTGTTCTGAACTGTTGGATCTACTTATTTGGTGATTAATCTTGCAATGATTTTGATATTTTTGTGTGCACAGAACTTTCAATTATATCTTTTGTCGGAAGTAACTTTCCTGTGGCGTTTGCTCTGCTTGCCTGTGAGATTGAGGACCTGTGACTGTGGCTTATACATCCTTTAATCTCCACTGCCCCGCACAGTGATAGTTTCTTGGTGAGCATATCAATAAGAGCTATTTAATTTAATAAATACATTTCTAGCATGGACTGTTGTAGTCCTGGTCATGGGGTGAATGGATTATGTTTGGGATGCGTACATATTTATTTGGCAGGTTTTAAGGTACCAGTTAGAAGGTATTGCTACTCATAATTATGAGAATTCAAGCTCATAATTGGGAGGGAATTGATGGAACTGTGAATACTGAGCCTGCTGGTATCTTGCGCCTCCACCCTG
>CAUYSK010074211.1:0-22768 GCA_963575035.1 Avahi laniger | reverse complement strand
AGTAGCTGGGACTACAGGCATGCGCCACCATGCCCAGCTAATTTTTTCTATATATTTTTAGCTGTCCAATTAATTTCTTTCTATTTTTGGTAGAAACGGGGTCTCGCTCTTGCTCAGGCTGGTCTCGAACTCCTGAGCTCAAACAATCCACCTGCCTCGGCCTCCCAGAGTGCTAGGATTACAGGCGTGAGCCACCGCACCCGGCCCTGATTAAATTATTAATAAAAAACTTTTGCACAGCAAAAGAAATAATTAACAGAGTAAATAGACAACCTACAAAATGGGAGAAAATATTTGCAAACTATATATCCAATAAAGGGCTAATAGCCAGAATCTACGAGGAACTAAAACAAATCAGCAGGAAAAAACCAAACAACCCCATTGAAAAGTGAGCAAAAGACATGAACAGAAGCTTTTCAAAAGAAGATAGACAAATGGTCAATAAACATATGAAAAAGCAATAAATTTCTATTATTTATAAATTATCCCAGGTTTCACTTTCTATATTTTCAGTTACCTCTAGTCCATTGCAGTTTGGAAATAGGTGAGTATGGTACAACAATATATTTTGAGGCTGGGAGTACAGCATGGTGCACACCTGTACTCCCAGCAATTTGGGAGCCCAAGGCAGAAGGATCACTTGAGGCCAGGAGTTCAAGACCAGACTGGGTAGCATAGCAAAAACCCATCTCTACAAAAAATTAAAAAATTAGCCAAACCTGGTGGCACATGCCTGTAGTCCCAGCTACTCAGGAGGCTGAGGCAGGAGAATCACTTGAGACTAGGAGTTTGACACTGCAGTGAGCTATGACCAGGCCACTGCATTCCAGCGTGGGTGACAAAATGAGACCCTGTCTCAAAAAAAAGATATTTTGAAGAGCAAGAGAGCCCACATTCACATAACTTTTATCATAGTATATTGCTACAATGGCTCTATTTTATTTTTTTGTTGATCTCTTACTGTGCCTAATTTATAAATGAACTTTCATCATAGATATGTATGAATAGGAAAAACTAGTATACTATGTATAGTATATATAGGATTTGGTACTATCTGCGGTCTCAGGTATTAACTGGGGATCTTGGAACATATATCACCCTTAGATAAGGGAGACTACTGTACCCAATCTTAAGTATTTTGTTACAGCAGCCCAAATGGACTAAGATAGTGTGTCTTATTTTATTTTCCATGCAAGATTGAATCTTGACACTTACTGTTTTTGACAGTATGAGCTAGGCACTTTGCTAAGTACATATCTCATGTAATCTTTCCAGCAACTCTACGAGACATTTTAGATTTAAAAGCTGAGTCTAGAGAGTTTAAGTGATAAACTTGCCCAGTGCCACACAGGGAGTTCATGACTCAACCCAGATCTCCACCCCAGATGTGTCTGACTTCCAAACCAAGCTTTTAATTTCAACGCTACCCTTTTCTTTCCCTCTTCCTCTCCCAGGGCCATGGCAGAGCCTGCCATGTAGTAGGTGCTAAGTCAAACGTTGGCGAGTCTGAATTGTTGCCTAACTCAGGTCCTCAGTTCAGTGTAATATGGCTGAATAACTATTATTACCATTGTTCAGTTCGACTTTTGGATGTGTGGCTGGGAGCCCAGGTGCTGTAAATCTGTAGATGGCGACACTTCTTTTTTTTTTTTTTTTTCATTATCTTGGCATGAAACATGGATATTTTTTTATTTTGGGTTTTTTTATTTAATGGAACTGAAAATCTCTTCATTGTTAGAGATTCCCAAGATAACTTTTGGCAAGTTTTTTTTTTGTTTTGGTTTTTTTGCAGCCTTTTTTTTTTTTTTTGAGACAAAGTCATGCTTTGTTGCCCGGGCTAGAGTGCCATGGCGTCAGCCTAGCTCACAGCAACCTCAGTCAGACTCCTGGGCTCAAGCGATCCTTCTGCCTCAGCCTCCCAAGTAGCTGGGACTACAGGCATGTGACACCATGCCCGGCTAATTTTTTCTATATATATATATATTTTTTAGTTGTCCAGATCATTTCTTTCTATTTTTTTAGTAGAGACGGGGTCTCACTCTTGCTCAGGCCGGTCTCGAACTCCTGACCTTGAGCGATCCACCCACCTTGGCCTCCCAGAGCGCTAGGATTACAGGTATGAGCCACCACATTGATGGTGACACTTCTTTAGAATAGGAGCTGGCAGTGGAACATCTTTCCCATCTTGCTTTGTAGACAATATTGTTGGGATGGGAGAACCGGAAGGGAACCCATAGTAGATCCTGAGCTTCTAAAATATGCCAGGCGTTGTCTGAGGTATTTTAAATCTGTTATCTGCATCTCCTAAGAACTCAGCAAGGTAGGTATTATCTCATTTTTGTAGATACACACAATGGAGCCCAGAGAGGTGAAGAGGCTCACCAAGGCTACACAGCCCACAAGGCAGAACCTGGGTTCAAACTGCCTGACTGCAAACCTCGCTCCCTCCTCACAACATTACTTATCATCCTGGTTTGGAGCATCCGGACTAGGTAAGAAGGGGGATGAGTGGGGAAGGGGGTTTTGCTTCGTGGTTCTTCCCCCGCTCCGAGAAGATGACAAAGTACTCGGTCACCTGCACGGCTAGAATGTGCAGTCTCAGGGAGAGAGCTTGCTGGTGACAGGTATTAATTAGCCCCGGCCACGGTTTGGGGGCAAGGCTAAGAGCATCAGTCATTCAACTGAGAAAAATACATCCCTCTCGCTGGGATTAATGGGGCTGGTAGCACTCACTGTCCAGGACGGGCTCAAAGCTGATTATGAGAACAGATAGAAGATTTGCAGTCAGTGGGGTGAAGAAATGATTGGAAAAGACTCCACGGAGTTGAGGTGAGAACTGACCAGTTCAAGAGGAATGCCTCAGGCCTGGCACAGAGTAGAGATAGCTGGCCATAGGGTTACGTGGAACATTAGGTCACTTGCAGTGAAGAATCATGTGTAGCAGTAGGAAGGGCCTCACAGATCATCCTTTTCCTACTCTCTCCCATCAGCCCATTTTATAGATGGGGAAACCAAGGACCAGAGAGGGGAAGGGCCCTGTTCAAAGTCACAGAGCCAACATTGTCAAGTCCATACTTCAAATTTGGCGAAAGCGGAGTTCAGAAACTGTGAGATCCGAACTTGCCTAAGATCACCTATAAGATCATCTAGCCCTCTATCCCCATTCTGTGGATGGGATCACTGAGGCAGAGAGAGGCCCAGAGACGAATCATTTCAGGCACAGTGGGCAGCATTAGATCTGCCAGCTTCTGCCCAGCTTTTGGTGCAGCCACCAGGACCTTCTCTACCTGGGGCAGTGAGAAGTGTTTGGGGTTTGGGGTTCTTATTCCACTGGGCACATGCTTCACCCTGGTGGCCTGCCAGTCTAGTTGGGTCTCTCTGGGACCCCATGTTCTGTAGTTGCAGGACAGTTGGTTTGGAAGAAAGAGCCAGTACGATGCAACCATTACGGCAGGATGGGACCAAGGTAAGCCCGTCAGAGCTTCTGATCTTTCAGATGCCAGAGGGGCTCGCCCAGGGTGGGTCGCAACAATATCACATTACTGAGGAGGGGGCTGCCAGTCTCATCAGCCTTGACTCGCAGCAGTGTGCCCACGGGACAGCAAGTCTTCACCACGTGGTGGGCTCTGTGCGTTTCCACCTGTCATCCAGAAGGCCCATGGTTGCCAGCGTAATCGTGGATGAATTATGGTCCCCGAGATCCATGTAGCAGTGCCGGGCAGCGGCTGTTGCGGCAATAACTCATCGTGGGACTCGTGCTGTGTTTGACAATCCTGGCTGGGGCTGTAATTATGCCCTGGCTCTAGCATCCTCCTCACTGTGCCTCAGTGTACCTTTCGAGACTTCTGCAGGGTGGAGTGAGGGCTGGCATGGGGGATGGTCACTCTATCCAGGAAGCCTAGCAGCTGGTCTCTCTCAGGCCAGGGACTTTGAGGGCCATGCCCCCAAGGAAGCTCCTGAGTCTATTTCTTTGCCCGGAAACCTTGTTTGTCTCTCATTTGAGTTTTCCTGGGCATGCAGTGAGGAGAGGTCTCCCTGGAATCTAGCAAGGAAGTAGTATGTGCCGGGGCCTCAGTTTACATCAGAAGAGCTCAGGCCCATAGAGGAAAAGGGAATATGTCAGATGCGCACAGCAGGCATATGGAGCCCCTGAGGCCGGCAGCCAGCATGGCGGACGATTCCATTACTATTTTTATTATTATTTAAAAAAATAATAATAAAATAAAAAAAATCTCTTCTCATTTTAACTTGGCCATGAAGTCACTATGGAGCATAAATTTTTTATTTACTCTCTGAGATTCTCACCCTGCGACCGCAGAGAGCTGGGCTCAGAAGACGCACTTAAACTTCTAGCAATTGCCGGCCATAGCCAAAGAACCTGCTTCGCCCCGCTAGTGCTTGGCATTTGTCCTGAAACAATAATTTGCTGACAGCCTGTGCTGTGCCAGGCCCTGCATTCTGGGTGCTTTTGGTGAACAAGACAGGCCAGGTCCCTGCTCTTCTGGGGCCTGGAGTCTAGTGCGGGTGACGGACAATAAACCAGTAAATTGGCACGTGCTCAAGATGCTCGAGGTTGGGATAAGCACCGCTGGGACAATAAAACAGGGTGATGAGATGAAGACCCTCGGTGGGGGCAGGCGGGGGCAGGGGCCGCTTCAGACAGAGCGGACAGGGAAGGGCTTTCTGAGGAGCAGTCGTTTTTGCTGAGACCCAGATACTGAGAAGAAGCCACTGCCCCTGGGAAGGTCTGGAGCCAAAGGCAGGGATGAGCCTGATGTTTGCAGAAGCACAAGGAGCCCACCGCCAGGGCTGGAGATGGAGCCAGGTCAGCAGGGCCAGAGCAGGTGCAGCCCTGAGGGCCGTGGTCAGGAGTGCGGGTTGCTCTCCAACTGCCAAAGGAAACGCCCCGATTTATACCAGGGAGTGACAACCTGATGTATGAATTGACAGTGGCTTGTAGGAGGCAAGTTTGGTAGCAAGGAGACAACCCTGAAACCATTACAGTAGCGCAGACCGGAGATGAGGTTGGCTTGGACTAGCAGCGGAGGAGGTGGAGGCCGTGGAAGAGATGAGACGTATCTTAGAGGTCATGACCACAGGACCTGCAGCTGCATATGGATGGTGTTCAAGGCTAAGAGAATGGATGATACCACGGGGTGGGGGACAGGAGGCTAGCCCAGAGCCCTGGGGCCAGCCACCGTTCAGCGGGAGCCAGTGGAGGAGAATCTCATGAAGGAGGCTGAGAGGGAGTGGCCAGAAATGGACTCATTGAATAATACTTGGTCCATCGATGAGTGAGTGAAGGGACCCGGGCCGTTGGCACTTAGAGGAACATACAGTGACGTATTCCTCCCTCTGGGCTTCTAGGAAGGAGGATGTCCCTCTGCTGGGGTACTGAGCACCTTGCAGTCATCGCTTCTAGACCGTCCCCCAATGGACTACAAGTTTTGAGGGCGGTACCCGGGGCTCATTGTGCCAAGGACACAGCTGGTACAAAGGAGGTTTCCAGAACGAGGACTGGTGATGGCTAAGGGTGGAGGTGCGGATGAAGGAGGAGAAACAACTGTGTGTGTGGACAGATCTCTTGTGGCCCTTAACCCAGCGGAATCCAAAGCCAAGGCCAACAGACTGGTGAGGCTGTGTGGACAGAAATGGCTGTAGTGGGACTTCCCATCCCCTGCCCTATTGTAAAAGGGTTTTGGAATAATAATCATAATCGAATATTGACCATCCATTGTCCATCTGCTTTGTCAGGCCGTGTGGGTCTGATCAGATCTCCCCTGTTTAATTATTAGCCCAGATCTCCGGGCGCCTCAGGGAGGGTGAGGGGAGGACATCTCTCCTTGCGAATACGCCTTGGAAGTGCGAGCACATGCAGTCGGTGGCCTCTCTGCCAGGACTGGGAGGGTGTGCAGGACAGTCACCAAGGGCTCCGGGCTTAGCTCTGGCTGTGAACCATTCTCGGAGCCTCGTTTCTTCATCTGCAAAAGGGGACGAGCCGTAGCAGCCTCCTCCCAGGGCTGTCTGGAGGCTTAGGTGAGATTTCGCATGCAGAGGGGTGAGCACCGAGCTACACTCAGCACCGTGGGTTACACTTGCTTTAAAAGCCTGCGGGGAAATGGTACCAGCTCTGTGGCCAGCTGGACAGCTGCTGCGGTCAGGGTCTCGGGGGACACAATGGCCCACTCCTACGAGGTGATCTGAAGAGAGTGTAACAGAGGGACTGTTTACAGTGGTGTAGGGAGAGTGTGGAGAGCACAGAAAGGTGCAGCTCTCTGGGCTGGGAACAGGGGTCCCTCAGCCCCCCAGTGGGAAGAGTCACTGGGGACCATCAACAGAGAGGACGAGCAAGAGAGGCTGCCCAAGAGAGCCGAGGCCAATGCAGCCCTGGAGCCTCGGGGAGGAGTCTGGAGTCCATGCCTCACATTTCCTCTCCTCCCACCCCGTCTCAGCCGGGCCTCCCCTTCGTGAACAGCTGAGCCAGAAGGCAGGGCGCTCCCGGGCCGCCTCCCGGGCACAGAGGGGTGAGGGGAGAGTGGGTCCCAAGGGTTTCTGCAGGGGACAAAGGGGAAAGGCAGACACTTGCCCATGCCCACATCACAGATGGAGAAGCTGAGGCTCAGAGGGCGACGCCACTTGCTAAGAACCACAGCACTTGGCTGCCTGACTCCCCACCGTCTGTGCTCCAGGCAGCTCTACCCTGAGTTGAGTGTTATTTTTCTCATTTTACAGCTAAAGCAACATGTGCTCGGACAGGTAAAGTGACTCGTTTCCGTAACAGTCAGGCTCAGGATGTAGAAACCAGGCCACGGGACCCCAAAGCAAGGCTGCTTTCGCCACTCGGTACAACCCTGCCTTGGCAGGAGGAGAGAAGGTTCTGGAAACTAGGTTTAGATCAGAGCTGCTACCTCTCTGAGCCACCGAGCAGAAGTGAAGTGGCCTGTGGCACAAGGATAGCCCTGAGGACAGGTGTCCCAGGAGAGCTGGTCGGGGTTCATCCCTCCCGTCTCACTTCTCACTTCCCGAAGCCACATTCTGGCTAAACCGCACGGTGTAATCTCTCCTCTAGCAGTTACTTTTCCAGGGCAGAGCCCCATGAATTGGACTCACCTCTCCTTAATCCATCCAGTCTAACACCCTGGGGCAGCTCCCTCCACCCTGCCTCCCTCCCTCCTGCCCTCCCCACCCCCAGTAGCTCTCCAGACTTCTGAGTGGGTTTCCTTTGACTCTGTTCTCTGCTCTAGACAGATAATACATAAAGCTACTTGCCAAGGTCATTTTTAACTCTGGGACACTGCAGGTGAGGGAGCGGGGGAGACTCACAGCACAGGCAGCCGGCCCAGGGCAGCACCGCTTTCCGGAACGTCTCAGCAGGTGTGTGGGGGCAGCGGGGTGGACTCTGGCCCCTTCTCTCCCCTCACTCTGCCTTGACTCGGTGGGACCTGGGCTGGCAGCAGGAAAATGTTTGCCTTCCTTTGTTTCCTCTTTGGGAAGGGTGGGGCCGGAAAGGAAGGGCTAGAACAGGAGAGGGAGGTTTTGATGATGGAAGAGAAAAGGTTCTGGCCACAGCCTGGACAAAAAATGGCAGCTCTTGCAGGCAGGTGGGACTGGGCTCTGCCTGTTTCCCACAGTAGAGGTGTGGCCTTAGAATAATAAGCCCATTCTACTGTTGGGAAAACTGAGGCCCAGGGAAAGTAAGGCAGGGCCCAGAGCTGCACAGACAGTAGTAATTGGTGGAATGAGACAGCAAGCTCACATCTCCTGCCCTAGGCTGGTAGAGGAGCTCCCGGGTTAGGACCCTGGAGTTCCCAGTTTCAACCAAGGTTTTGCTTTGACTTTCTGTGTGACCCTGGCAAGTCACTGCTGCTCTCAGGGATAGAAAAAGCCAGGAGACAGGGAACTGGGGAGTGTCCCCATAAATGGCTTCATTTATATTAATTACCCACCACGTGTCAGGCACTGAGGATACTGCAGGAACAAACAAAATCCTGCCCGTATGGGACTCACATTCTAGAGGAGAGAGGGCTGTGAGTTAGGCTCACGACACCCTCTTAAAGTGGGCATTGCTAATCCCATTTCACAGATAACGAGACTGAGGTTCCTCTCCCTGCCGTAGGGCCTCCTTCCACCCTGACGGTCTCTGGCAGAGAGGAGGAGAGTGCAGTTCACACAGAGCCGCAGATCTTGGAGATTTGAAATCTTATTTATTTGGTTTGGAGATGAGTGATCAGACGTTTTTCTGCTCAAAAGCAGATTTACCTTCTTAATTATGTTTGAGTTAGATTTACAATGATATTAATTCCTACTCCCTGAATAAGCATGGAAGGCAGGTGTTTGCTCAGGGAAAGACCTCTACAAGTGTGAAGGCGGGACGGCGGGGGTGGGATTTTAGAATTTCCTGCAGGTTTTCAGAGGATGATCATTCACAAAGGGCAACACTTGGGGACGTGGGGGGCCAGATCTAGAGGAGGGGGCCCCTGAGGGCAGCCCCCTGCCATCTTTCCTGAGGCCTGTATCAGCAGGAGGTGGTTGTTCATAGAGCACCTATTAGATGTTGCTGGGGAAGCGCAGAAATGTACACTCCCCAGCTCCCGTCTTCTGGCTTTTTCTATCCTGCAATAGCTGCCGGCCCTTCCTTGCAGAATCAGGCTCAGAGTAATGAGTTAAAGCAGCCTTGTCTTCCCGCCTCTTCCCTTCACCCAAGGGCACCCCACCGTGTTCCACTGAGTCATTAAGTCAGACGTCAAGGAGAACTTCTCTCCCGCATGTCAGCCGGGGGGAGAGGAGGACACAGCCTCCCTCCTCGAGTCTGTCTAAGGACAGTGGGTAACCAGATCTGTTGGGGGCCGGGCCACTGCTCCCGGCCTCCCCAGGGTGGCTGGGATGGCGCTGGGACAGTGCCCCTGCTACACCTGCCCCGAGTCAGCAACAGCAGGGTCTGCAGCCGTGGGGATGATTTAGCAGCTAATGAGAAATGGGAACTGGGAGAACAAACAAATGAAGCAGCTACTGCCTGGGGGAGGGGGTGGGGGGAAAACACGTCCATCAGACTCTGAGACAGCGAGGCGACCACACAGGCTGCCACACACAGGAGGAGGCTTCCCCCGGGCTGGGAGGAGGCTGCCAGGGCCGCACTCCGGAGTTCCCACCCCGGCCAGCTCAAGTCTCCCCAGGGCTAGCCTCTGGGCCACGCTGCAAGTCTTGTCTGTAGCCTCCGTTGAAATACTCTCCAGGGATTAGGGGGATGGGGAGCAAATCTACAACTAAAGGACACGGGGAGCACTAAAGGGAGGGAAGGGCACGCCTTTAACCTGCATTTGGGTGAGGCAAAGACATAAAGTGTAACTAGAATGTTTGTACCCTCACAATACCTTGGAATAATAAAAAAATAAATAAAAAATAAATAAATAAAAAAATAAAAAAATACATATATATAATTTGGGATTAGGAAAGGATTTTCTCAGGATACATAAAGGACTAAAATGTAAATAAAAAGATTGCTAATCTTACTACATTAAAAATAAGAACTTCAGCTGTAGGGAAGACATTATTAAGAGAGTATAAAATGACAGATATTTGCAACATATACAATTGACAAAGACTATATAATGAAGATATCCAAATAACCAATAAATATATGAAAAAGTGTTCAACTTCATTAGACATCAGGGAAACACAAATTATAACCACAATAAGATATTTCTACACACCCTTGAAAATGACTAAAATTGTAAAAATTAAGAAAACAAAGTATTGCTCAAAATGTGGAATACAGAACAAAAGAACTCTTATACACTGCTAATGGGAGTACAAATTAGTACAACTATTTTGGAAAGCTGTTTACCATTATCTGTTAAAGTTGGATATATGCATAGCCTCTGATCCAGCAATTCTACCTTAGGCATATACCCAGCAGACGTGTATGCATGTGTGCACCAAAGGATATATAGAAGGATGTCCATAGCAACCTTATTTATAATAGCCAAAAAGTGGGAACAACCCAAACGTCCATTAGTAACAGAATGGATGGGTAAACTGTGGCACATTCATTTGGTAGAATATATACAGCAATAAAAATGAACAAAGCACAGTTATCCTCAACACCATGAACAAACCTCACACACACCACACACAATGATCGATTCTACTTCTATAAAATTCAAAAACAGACAAAGTAATCTCTGGAGTTGGAAGTCAGGTCAGTAGCTACTTTTGAGGTAGAAGAAGGAGGTAATCTTTGAGAGAGAGCACATGGTGGCAGGTGTTCCACCTACATTTAACAATTTGTGTTTTTCTGCATGTATGTAATGCAACAGCAAAAAAGTTTTAAAACATTTCTAATTATGTAGAGATAAAATCAAGATAATAAAAAGATATCTAAGAACTCAATAATGGGAAAGTTATAACAAAAGGACTGGTAGACTTTCTTGTACTTCACTTGTATACAACTCAAAAATCCAATTGTACTAATGAGGGGTTAGATATTTGGTACACTAGACCAAAGTTTAACCTTGCAGTACCATCTTGAGTTAATCTCTACCTACTTTTGCAAAAATCTCTATCTTGGAAAGGTATGTCTTGTGCCACATGTTTTGTGCCATAGTTCAAAGGGAAACTAAACATAACTGGGGCTGTTCTTTACTAACAAAGGCTAAATCACTTACTAGTTGGGACACTGTAACAAGAAAATTGTTAAATAATTTCTTTCTCCCCCACAGAATCAGAGCTGCAAAGAACAACATAATGGCTACTTTCATTGTTAAGAAACTTAAGTTATAATTTTTTCCATCTTTTTTTAACAGAAGAAAAACCATTTTAATTATGTATATTTGCATGGGGTTTCCACAAAAATATGAGACTCCGATTATTTGCATCTTTAAGACTCAATGACCAAAACAATTGGAGGAGTTGTTGTTGCTGACATATACTAATAAACCAAAAGAGGCAAACATGGTAGATCACCAAATCCTTGTTATTTGATCCTCTTCATATGAGCTGTAAATATTGCCATGTTAACTACGTTTAAAAAGCAATATATAATTTATATCTACATATATGCGTAGTTAAGATTATGGTGAGTTACTAACAACTATTAAATCTATGTGTGTTCATAGTATTATTCTTTAGACTTTTCTGTGTTTGACATTTTTTATAATAAAAGGTTGTGGGGGAGCTTTGCATAATTATATATAATATGATCTTAATTTTATTTTGAAGTGTGCATCAAAAATCTGGAGAGAAATATATCAAAATGTTAAAAACGGTCATTTCTGAGTGGTGGGGTTTTTTTCTTCCTTACATATCGCAAAAATTTTTCTATAAGCAAATTTTCCTTTTGTAAAAAAAATTTACTTTTTAAAGAAGAAATACTATAAATAACTGGGAAAACATACAAAAGTTGTTCTTCCCTAAGAAAGCATTACATTTTGAGCTTCCAAGTCCACAAAATCCTGTCTCTGTGTAATTTTTATCATTAAGAATATTTGGGGCTATGGTGCCATCTAAATATTGTTAATATTAAGACTATTAGGAGTTGTGGTGCCATCTAAATACTGGTGCCTTCATTGTTTTAATAATGTTATTGTTACCACTTAATAAACCCACTAAGAGCCATCAAAGCCCCCAAAACAGGTATTAATATCTCTAACACTTGACTTAAAATCTTTCATCAGAAACATAGATCAGGCCCACACCCTTTGGTATGTCTTTCATGGTGACAGGAATTGCAGAAAAATTCTAATGCTCTTGCTTAAGTTTAATTAAAGAACTGAATTGACAACAGCGATGGAACACTGTTAGAGTAGAAAAATGTGGGGTTCAAATTCAAGATGTGCCCCTTAATTATCACTGTGAATGTAGGCATATTACTTCAACTCTGTGTTTCACTCCTCATCTATAGAATTGAAATGAGAAAATCTATTTCCCAAGATTTATGTAAGCATTAACTGAGAAAATATCTATCAAACCTAACATAGCACCTGGTCTATAAATTGTGTTCAAGTAGGAGAATGCTGAAAAAATGAGATAAGATAAGAAGCAGCTAAACAATGTCTGACAAGCAGCTAGCACTGGATAAATAGTAAAGGTGAATCGGAATGATATTTTTCCATAATCTTCTGTTTCTCACACAGAATGCCATGGTCTGCTAGAATGGGAGCTCCAAGAGAGCGAGTGCCTAAGACAGTGCCTGGCATGGGGTAGGCACGTCATAACACGTGCTGAAAGAATGGAAATGTGGACGTGAGATTGCAGGGAAAGACTGAAGAACGAATGTCCTTAGACAGAGACATCTTGGTCGGACAGCCCAGGAGAAGACGAAAGAGTTGCTCTGGCCTTAGGCACAGGCTGTTTCAGTAAAGAAAGGTTTGTCTGGCCCTTCCTGGAGGCTATGGCCACAGGGGTCAGTGGAAGCAGCTGTCGGTTTGCTGGGCTTCTGGGATTCTTTGGAGGCAAATTTCGGCAAGTGGCTTTTCCATTTAAAACCCGTTTCCCTTTGCTCTTAGGATAAAATCGAAACTCTTTAATAGGCTCTGTCAGCCTTTCTGTTCACCTCTGGCTGCTCTTTTCTCACCCCAATGTCTGGCTGCATTTGACTTTTTCCAGTCCTAAATACCACCGTGCTACCTTTTGCCTCCAAGTCTGGACCCAAGCAGTTCCTTCTGGCTCAAACTCATATTTTATCCACTTGCAGCACACTTCCCTTCTGCCACCTAGTGTGTACATATCCTTCAGGTATCAGCTTAAACGTCACTCACTTGAGAACCTTCCTTAACAAATACCCCTCCCCAAACTCACCCAGCATCAGGGGGAGGTTAGAGACCCATCCTATGTGTTCCCGCAGCTCTCTGTGTCTGCTCTACCTTAGCACTTACTATGATGTAAGGCAGTTTCCGGGTCTTTCCCCCACAACTAGAATGTCAGCTCAAAGTTATTAAAGAGTTTAGTCTGTTTTGTTCACTGCTTTACCGCTAGTGCCTAGAATAATGTCTGGCTAATAGTGGACACCCATAAATATCTGTTTAATAAAATGAGTGAATTTCCATATCTAGATTGTGGTACAGTAGTAAGCTCCATGAGGTATGGTTATGTGTTGGTTCCTGTATCATTAACAAAAAGTACAGTTCCTGGCACGTAGTAGTTACTCATCAAATATTTATCAAATAAGTAAGTTTTATTTGACACTGATTACCCATTCATATCTCATTTAAGTGCTCATTTCAGGGATTTAATGAGAAAGAGTTAGTGTCATATATTTTAGTTGTTTCACCTTTTATTCTATTAATGCTTCCAAATTTTTTGCTGCTTTTATATTCAAATTATTCATTAGCAACACTTACACATTCTCTATTGTCAATGATATGAAACACCAATGATATCAATTTCCAATTTCAAAAAATTTACTTTCTATCTACCTTCGTTGCCTTATAAATGTTATTGTTACCACTTATTCTAGGTTTAGAATAATTACAAGGGCCTAAAAGCCCAAAAAACAGGTATGAATATCTAAGATTTCACTAGACCTGAAATCTTTCATCAGGAACATAAATCAGACACCTGAATTCAATTAAATCCCCTAGAAACCACCTCACATCACCTTTGTGAAGATGAGTGGTGCCCACAGATAAGTACGTTCTCAAAACATCAGTATACAATCCCACAATAACTAGAATAAATGCTAACCTTGTAAAAAATATCCACCTCTCCCATTCTCAGAAAAATATGTCTACCATTAAGTGGGTCAAGAAGGTGGGCAGGGCATCAGAAACTCCATTAGCCAAAGGTTAATTTGATTTTATAATATATAAACATAAACAACAACCTAGGACCTCGAGTTTGTTTATTTGTTGTTTTGCAGGGCCTTTTGGTAGATCTCTGTCATTATATTTAAGGTTAATATTTAATTCTCATTATTAATTACATCAAGATTCATCCCTTGTTGACTCTTGCTGAGCAACCAGGCTATCAGAGTTATTTATTAATAATTTGTATTTAGTGCATAATCTGGTAATGCTGAAAGTGCTGTAAGTCTTCTTATCAGAGCAGAATTAGCCAGTTGGGTTTTTTGCTAAATGATGAGCAAATCTGCAGCAACGCTCTCACTGCTCATGCCTCTGCAGTGATTAACGTCAGCAAGACCGAAGACCCCACGCCAGTTGTACAGCAAATGGGCTTGAAACTTAGGCAATTTGGTCTGATGTCATAAATCCTTTTGAAATTGATTTTAATTCATTCATTTTTAAACCACCTAGTTTTAGAAAGGATTTATGACCATTTCTAAAAGCACAGTAAATATAATAGAGCAAAATAATAATACATATATATATAAGTGGGGGGGCAAATGTGGCAGAAGAGAAATAAAGGTGGGGTGTCACAGGGCTCTTCTCTTCTTACCTGTGTACTGCAACCCCCTGTACTCGCTTATTGCCCCAGGAGGTTTCAAATTGGGCCAGTAGTGGAAAAGCATTTGCACAGCTGGAGGTTTCACTTGTGAAGGCCCATAGGCGATCACATACAAAAGATCCTAAAGGGAACAGGAAACATAATTTAACTTAGCATCCTCAAATAAAAATAAAGGTAGCTAATTCAATATTACCAAAGCAGTGAAAATTCCAAAGGAGGGGATGAGGTAGGTAATTTCCCTGGAATCACATCCGGGTGCTCTTCATAGATTAGATCAAATTAAAACATTATTTATTATAATTTATTTATCTGGTCCTTCCATAAATGAGCTCCCAAGGTAGAGTTCAAAATATATTATCTTTTAACAAATTCTTCATTAACCAGATTAACGTTAAAGAAATATTTTAGAATAGAATAATCCAGGTTGCCAATACTACATTTTAAAAAATACATTCCTAATCACATTTCTTAACAATTCACACCTCCTGTTTGAAAGAATACAGATTCTCAAGTGAGCTTTCAAATCAAATAAAATTATCTATCATGCAATATAATATTCACTTAATCCCAAGAATAAGATATATCCAATTACTTTATTTGTCAAGACACTGTGTTCTTAAAGTATCATTTCTGCTCTAAATGATAAATAATTAACCAGTAAAGAATTATAGGTTCTGCCACATCAAAATAATAAGACGTCAATAAATTTATTTAAACAGCAGTTTTAATATGCAAATGATTTTTGCTATATGATATAAATTAAGTTTGTGACTATAGGTTAAATTTGACCCAAAACTTACTTTCCAGACTTCCTGTTTATATTTCATGAGGCATTCCAGTAATTGACAATGATACACTATAAGAAAGAAAATATAATTTGTACATGAAATGTAAATACCCAGACAAAATGTCCTTTGAGATATAATAAACTACTTTGGTATGACTTTTCACTCTAATCATTAAATTATAAATGATTTATGTCCATATATTCATACTTTTCAAAAATCAAATAAGCCTTTGACTTTATCAAGCTTTGTTCCAATGTCCTTGAGAAGTATTTCATGTATCATATTAACAAAGGAAATATTTTTTTTTTTTTTTTGAGACAAAGTCTCACTCTGTTGTCCGGGCTAGAGTGCCATGGCTTCAGCCTAGCTCACAGCAACCTCAAACTCCTGGGCTCAAGTGATCCTCCTGCCTCAGCCTCCCAAGTAGCTGGGACTGCAGACATGCGTCACCATGCCCGGATAATTTTTTCTATACATATATTTTTGGTTGTCCAGATAATTTCTTTCTATTTTTGGTAGAGACGGGGTCTCGCTCTTGCTCAGGCTCGTCTTGAACTCCTGAGCTCAAAGGATCCTCCCACCTCGGCCTCCCAGACTGCTAGGATTACAGGTGTGAGCCACCGCGCCCGGCCAGGAAATATTTTTTTAAAGTCCCTAGTAATCATACTTTTATAACATAAACTTGTATCAATGTAATCAAGAACTACATAGGAAAAAAACACTAACCCAATGGGATCATAATAAAAGCTCACACTTATTAAGCATTCATTATGTGCCTGGTATCGTACTAAGAGCTTTATACTTACTATCTCACAACCACCATGTTATACTTAGGAAACTGAGGCTTAGTTTCATATCTTGCCCAAGGTTAGATGGATAGCAAGCGGCAGAGTGATGGATTAGAATGGAAGTTGCAGCATTTGATCATCAACTCTGTCTTGTAAAGGAATTTTTCAAAGCTATACAACAGCAAGCTTCCTTGATTTGCCTATCTTCACTTGGGGAAAAAAGATGTTTTCATCCTAATTAGATGCTTATTTGATACCTTCCCTAATCTATATTCCAAGCCTATCATGACACTGAAGCAACCTCAATTTATTCATCAATGACCTCCGTGTTGCTCAATCCCACAGACATTTTTCAGACTGCGTCTTACTCGACTTCTCAGCAGCATTCAGTACAGCTGACTACCGTCTCCTTCTTAAAACCCTCTCTTCCCTTGGCTTCATAACATGACATGACCCTCTCCTACCACCTGTAGTGGGCACTATTATTGCTCCTCAACTGCTATCAACAAACCTTTCTTCCTTGTCCATCTGCCAATACACAGACTACAAAAGACGCTTTCCCAGACTCCTTGGCAGCGAGGGATGGTCATGTGACTCAATGCTGGAGAACAAGACCTATGAGACAATCTACAGCAGAGCTCCTGAGACATACATTTTCCTCTCCGATAAAAAGAAAGAGGTGCACCAGGAGACCTTTTTCTAATGACCCTATTTGATCTTATTACCTGGTTTTGGATGTGGTTGTATGAGGCTATAACCTCCACTGTGGTAGCCACCTTGCAAACATGAGGGGAAGTCCAAGAGAAACACAAAGATGTCATCTCAGCCCCCTGATGTTGTGGAGCTACCTTTAAGACTCCCTATTAAGTAAACAACAAATGTGCATGTAGTTTATAGCCTGTTAGTCAGTCCAAGACATTCTAATAGATACAACCTCTCTATTCCCTTGGCAAGCTCATCCTCTTCCACTGGGCCATTATCTGTTGGAGTTCCTGAAGGCCTGGCCATAGCCCCACTCCACGTTCCATTCTATGCTCTCTCCTAAACAATCTCACACTCATATACAACTGCAGGAACCATCTCTATGCAATTCAGTGAAGGTTACTGCACACTTATATGTAGGCCCGAAGTTCATTACCTGTAGTTCAAAGTTGTGTTCTACCTAACTACCATCTCCTCGTAGATGTCTCAAAGACGCTTTGGACAACATGTCCAAAACAGGCCTCATGATCTCCCTCAGAAGCCTGACCTTCTTCCAGTGCCTCCTGTATCTGTGAGTGGAAACATCATGCATCCAGTTGGTGCATGGAGAAGCCCACCATATGCAGTATGTCCTCAAGTGCTATCAATTTTACCTCCTGACTAGCTCTCAGACAGATCCACTCTTCTCAATTTCAATTCCCCCTGCCTTTACACGCCTAGACAAATGCAGCGACCTCCTCAGTCAATCTATATCCAGTCTGGCTCCTTTTCAATCTGTTCTCGACAGCAACCAAGTGGACACACGCATCCCACTTAGAGCCCTTCAGTGGCTTCCCATTAGACTTGGGATAAACACAGGCCCCCAACATCCTGCATGTTCTGGCCCATGGACCCTAAGTCTAATTTCACACCGGCACCTTCATCCTGAATTCCACCTGCACTCATCCTGCAGTCCCACCAGCTTGCCAGACCCCCTCCTGATACAAGATTCCTCTGCCCAAAGCACCCCCACCTCGTATGCCTTGTTAATGCTACACACCCTCAGTCCTCAGACCAAAGTTTAGGTCCTCAGAGAAGCCCCCCTCACCCCCATAAAAGCAACATTGCCTTTTATAGAGTCCTTGTAGCACAATGTACTTGAAGCACTTGTCACAACTGAAACTTTACGCTTCATTTGATAACTAGTTGATTAATGTCTCCTCCCCTCCCTCAACCATATAAGTTTCCTGACGTGAGGGCAGGGGTCAGAACTGTTTCACTAACTGTGGTACCCCCATGCCTGGCACATAGTAACAGATATTTAGTGGCTTTTTATTGACTAGTCACCCTAGAATTAGAATTTTGTACTTAAGCCATCATTGAGTTCTCAAGTACAGATGGTCCAGTGCACTTTCTCTTACACACGGGTCTCTATATGAATCTTGTTCAGAGCAGTCCTCTGACTGCCCCCTAAACACACCTGGATGGTCCCTTTGTTTAAACTGCTGCCCCCGCCCACAATGCCATGTCTACCATGTCAATCAAAACCCTGTCCATTCTCTAAGACCTATCCTTTGCTGAAGTGGCCGGAAGTCTTTTTTGATCATTTCAACCCATAGAGTGCCCTCCTTCTGATGAACTAACACTGTCCATAGTTTTCATTTGCTACTTTCCATGTACTGCTTTACATTGTTAACTAATGATTTACGTGAATATACCTCATCTTCCCAGTTAGACCTAAGCTCCACAGCAAGCCCATATCTTACATTTTGGCGTGGTTTTCACAATGCCTGGCACAGAGCATATGTAGGAGACACTCAGTGAATGCCTATTATTTGAGCAAGTGTTACGCTGTATCCTTGACACACAGTCAGTCTCAAGAACCAAGCTGCCACCTGCTGCTTCTCCCAATAAAAATTCAAACAATAGAATGATGCCCTGCCACTTGGTCCCAGAGAGCCCCTGTTCGATAATTGCCTCACTTAACGTGTCCTACATCACAGGACTAGTTTGAGGTCCCAAATGTAATTCCTAGCATACAGTAGCTGGTTACAAACATTCCCCCTGAATAAATGAAGATATACCTTTTGAAATAACGGAAGTAACTCTTATCTGATCACAGTAGTTTTCTAGCAACACATTCAACTCAACATTCAACTCCAAGAAGAAAACGGTAAATTGGAAAGATTAGCATTGCTATTTAGTGAGCATTTTTAACGTGCCAGCCACTGTGCTAAGTAAGCACTTTCCATACACTTACATCATTATACTTTCACAACAACATGTAAAGTTCTTCAGGAAGAATCATTCTCATTTTAGAGATGAGGAAATTTGGTCTTAGATTAAAGAACTTGCTCAAGGTTACACTAACTGTCAATTTGTAGGTCAGCTCAGATGTGAATCCATCTACTCTCAAAGTACTCTGCTTTTCTGCCCACATAACTTAGAAATTAGGACCAAAGCTTTGGCCGGGCTCGGAGGCTCACGTCTATAATCCTAGCACTCTGGGAGGCTGAAGCGGGAGGATCACTTGAGGTAGGAGTTCGAGACCAGCCTGAGCAAGAGCAAGATCCCATCTCTACCAAAAATAGAAAAAATTAGCCAGCCAACTAAAAATAGAAACAAAAAATTAACTGGGCATGGTGGCTCCCGCCTGTAGTCCCAGCTACTTGGGAAGCTGAGGCAGGAGGATCACTTGAGCCCAGAAGTTTGAGGTTGCCGTGAGCTAGGCTGATGCCACGGCACTCACTCAAGCCTGCGCACCAAAGCAAGACTCAGTCTCAAAAAAAAAAAAAAAAGCAAGGACCAAAGCCTCATGATGAGACTTTAATTAATTGAATTGAATTCCAAATAAAGGATTTTTTCCAAACATAATATATAATAAATATAATGATATTTTGATGGTCCTTTAAGCTAGATAGATAAATGAGATATAATTTCCCCAAAATATACATTTTATTATATAATTCATATAATAATCATAAGAGGTTTCATACTTAGACAATGCTATAGACTGAATGTTTATGCCACCTTAAAATTCATAAGTTAAATTCAAGCCCCCCGATGTGATGGTATTAGGAGGTAGGGCCTTTAGGAGGTGATTGGAGGGCAGAAACCTCAAGAATGGGATTAGTGTCCTTAGCAAAGAGGCCCCTGAGAACTCCCTTGCCCTTTCTGCCATGTGAGGATGCAGCAAAATGACAGCCATTCAGGAACAAGGAAGCCAGTAGAATCAACTAAGATGGACCATCGAATCTACCGGCACCTTGATCTTAAGACTTCCCAGCTTCCAAAACTGTGAGAAATGAATGTACATCGCTTGTAAGCTGCCCAGTGTACGGTATTTTTGTTCTGATATTTCAAATGGACTAAGAAAATTGGTACCAAGAAGTGGGGTGCTGCTGTAACAAATACCTAAAATTGTGGCAGCAGCTTTGGAACAGGATAACAGGTGGGGGCTGGAAGAGCTTCAAGATGCACGCTGGGAAACACCTACATTGCTGTGAATGAACCTTTAAAAATAATTCTAGGGGGGCTCAGAAAGAAAAGAAGAAAGCTGTAGGAAAAGCCTCAATCTTCCTAGAGAGCACCTAAGCTACAGAATACCAGTAGAAATACGGACAGTGAAGACAATGCTGCTGTGATCTCAGACAGAATGAGGGACATGTTCTTGGACACTGGAGGAAAGGCCATCCTTGCTATAAAGCAGCAAAGAATTCAGCTGAATTGTGTTCATGTCCCAGTGTTTTAGGGAAGGTAGAACTTGTGAGTGATCAAACTGGATATTTGGCTGAGGAAATTTCTTAGCAATGTGTTCAAGGAGCAGCCTGGTTTCTTCTGACTGTTTATACTGTAGTAAAATGTGGGAAGAGAGAAATGATTTAAAGACAGAATTGTTAATCAAAGAGGAAGTAGAACTTAAAGATTTGAAAAATTCTAAGCCTGTCTGTATAGAAAGGATGAAAAAGCCTGTTAGAGAGAGAACAGTAGGATGTTCTAATAGCCAAGTGACCATTTAATAAGGAGAGATTAGTCGCCATCTCAACAGAAGCCAGGAGCTATTGTCCGACCCCGAAGGTAATTCAGAAATCATCAGTGCTGCCCCACCCATCATGGGCCCAGATTAGAAGGTCTCGGGGGCAAAACAGTTTCAAAGGAGAGGCCACTGACACTTTGGGGACCTCAGGACATGCCACCCAGCACCACTTCGTATTGTGGGCCCCAGTTCCTGCACTCCACTGCCTCACTCCCAGCTGCCCTGGGCTCAAGTCCTCTGGCCCAGTGCACACAACAAAGCTGTGGAGGTGTAGTTGACTCCACCAGGGTTTCAAAGGATACCTGGGAAAGCCAGTACCTCACCCTGGGAGAGTTATGGGCACGGGACCCCAGTCTGTTGGGGTGGAGCCCAGACAGAGAACCATTATAGGGGCTGGTTCACCAGAGACAGCCCCAACTAGGGCAATGCCCTGTGGGGTCACATAGGCAGGGCCACCCAAAGCCATAGGGGCAGGGCCTTGGTGGCCCAACACCTATCCAGCAAAGCTGTGGGAGCAGGACCACCAACCCAGTGAGTCTAGAAGACAGGACCTCAGCCCAGTGGGTTTGAAAGGCAGAGTATCAAGTCAAGGAAGATTATTCTCAAGCCTTAAGGTTTAATGTTGTTGGCTTTCGGACTTACTTGGGACCTGTTACCCCTTTTTTCTTTCCCATTTCTCCCTTTTGGATGGGATGCCTATGCTACACCAGTCCTGCCATTGTATTTTGAAAACATATAACTTGATTCCAGAGGCTCATAAAAAATTTGCCTTGGAATGAACCTTGAGGCTCACCTATTTCTGATTTAGATGATATTTACATGAACCGCTGGACTTTGAACTTTTGTGTTGATGGTGGAGTGAGGCAAGATTTGGGGAGCTATTGGGATGGAATGAATGTATTTTGAATGTGAGAAAGACATGAATTTTTTGAGGGCCAGGGGTGGAATGTTATAGACTGAATGTGTCCCCTCAAAATTCATATGTTCAATCCTAACCCTCAATGTTACGGTATTTGGAGATGGAGCCTTTAGGAAGTAATTAGGTTATGAGGGCAGAGCCCTTATGAATGGAATCAGTGCCTTTATAAAAGAGGCCCCAGAGAACTTCCTTGCCCTTCCAGTATGTAAGGACACAGCACAAAGATGCCATCCATGCACCAGGAAGGGGGCCCTCATCAGACACCAGATCAGCTGGCACCTTGATCTTGGACTTCCTGGGCTTCAGACTATGAGAAATAAATGTTTGATATTTATAAGCCACCCAGTTTATGGTATTTTTGTTATGGCATCCCAAACAGACCAAGACAAAAGATGACACTCCAGACTAAAAAGCATTAAGATTTTGAAAGGAAAAAAAAAATTTTCCTCATTCTGTGTCAAAAGCTCAATTATTATTTATTATGCAATTAAGTGGAAGATTAAAAACAGTGCAACCAAATTTGTTCACTTTCCAAATTGGAACATGAAAATAAAAATTGAGTTCACATCTTAACACATGACTAACAGCCCTTTTAGGTCAGTTTCCCAAAGTTCATCTGCAGTTATCCTGATGAATGGGAATCAAACAGAGTGAATCACACAAAAACCTGTCCAACATCACAAGTAATCAAAGAACTACAAGTCAAAACTATGAAATATTAATTTTCATTTGTCCAACTCTACACATTTTACGATAGTACTCAATGGCAGGTCACAATAAGATAAGTACTTTCATATACTAGTGGAAATACTGAAAATTTCTCAAGCCCTTTAACTCATTAATCCCTCTTTTATTAATTTATTCCAAGGAAATCAGAATTAGTGAAAGGTTTATGCTTAAGGATATTTGTATGGCCACAGAGTAGCAAATTTACCAAAATATTAATAATGGTTATCTTTAGTTCTTAGAACTGCAGGTGATTTTTATATTTCTTTTTTTTTTTTTGAACTGTTTATTTTTTTTTTTATTATTATTCCAAGGTATTGTGAGGGTACAAACATTCTAGTTACACTTTATGTCTTTGCCTTCCCCAAATGCAGGTTAAAGGCGTGCCCTTCCCTCCCTTTAGTGCTCCCCGTGTCCTTTAGTTGTAGAT
>CAUYSK010074208.1:0-29699 GCA_963575035.1 Avahi laniger | reverse complement strand
CCTGCCAAGTCTCCATTGTTCATCATTCGACACTCTGCTTTCATGTGTACACATTATTTACCTACCATTTCTAAGAGAGAAAATGTGATATTTGTCTTTCTGCATTTGAGTTTTTTCACTTAAGATAATGTGTTTCAGTTCCATCCACGTTCATGAAAAAGACATAATTTCATTCTTTTTATGGCTCAACAGTATTCCATTGTATAATTTTTTCTTTTTTATCCAATCCTCTGTTGATGGACACTTGGGTTGATTCCATATCTTTGCTATTGTGAATAATGCTACAATACGCATACAAGTGAAAGTATCTTTTTAAAACATTGATTTCTTTTTCCTTTGGGTAGATACCCTGTAATGGGATTACTGAATCATGCAGTAGTTCTAGTAAATAGTTTTAGTTCTTTGAGAAATATCCATATCATTTTTTTTTATAGAGGTTACACTAATTTACATGGCCACCAACAGTGTATGAGTTCCTTCTTCCCTTCATCCTTGCCAACATCTGTTATTTCTTTATCTTTTTAATAGCAATCATTCTGATTAGCATAAGATGATATCTCATGGTGGTTTTAATTTGCATTTCTCTGCTGAATAGTGTTGTTGAATATTTTTTCATATGCTTCTAGGCCATTTGCTTATTTTCTTTTGAAATATGTTTATTCATGTCCTCAGCCCACTTTTTATTGGGGTTATTTGGGAAGTTTTTGTTGATATATTTGAGTCACTTATAAATTTTGGATATTAGTCCCCGATCAGATGTACAGTTGGCAAATATTTTCTTCTATTCTAAGGTTGCCTGTTCACTTTGTTGATTATTTCTTTTACTATGCAGAAGTTTTGTAATATAAATAAGTCCCATTTGTCCATTTTTGGTTTTGTTGACTGTATTTTTGATGTCCTACTCAAAATTCTTTGCATAGATAAATGTCCAGAAGAGTTTCCCTTAGGTTTTCTTTTAATATTTTCATAGTTTCTGGTCTTTCTCTTCCACCTTGGGAACACCAATAATTCATACTTTTTTTGTACTTATTTTTTCTTATTTTTGTCTGAGTGGATTATTTCAAAAGACCTGCCTTCAGGTTCTGAGATTTCTTCTTCTGCTTCATTGAGTCTATTGTTGAAGCTTTCAAATGTATTTTATATTTTCTTTAGCAAATTTTTCAGCTCTAGAATTTGTTTTTTGTATGTCTGTTTATTTTTAAGATATCTATCTCCTTGGTAAATTTCTCACACATATTCTGAATCAATTCTCTGATTTCTTTTTATTACTTTCCAGCTTTCTCTTATAACTCATAGAGCTTCTTTAAAATCAATATTTTTAATTCTTTATTTGGCATTTTTTATTGGACTCCATTGTGGCACAATCGTTGTAGTGCCTTGGTGCTGTCATATTTCCTTGTTTTTTCATGTTTTCTGTGTCCTTCTGTTAATATCTGTGCATGCATATATATATACATATATATAAATATATGTATGTTGTTGGTTCAGTAGGACACTTTGGCTTTGATTTTAGGTGCCTGTAATAGTGTGATCTTTGTATGACTACTTTGGCAGTAGGCAGGGTCAGTAGTTGCTGTGATGTACTCAGTGGTTTAGGGTACAGTTTTAGTTGAGGCTGTATGAACTTTTACTGGAAATTTGGACTCCAGCTGAACCAGTATTCAGGCCACAGTGGTGGCAACATTTGGGCCAAGTGTAGCTACTTTTAGGCCCTAGAGAAGCTATGCTGACACTGGGTTTAGTGGGCCCTGGAAGGCTGATTCTTAGGCCTCTAGGTGACTTGCTCTGGAACTAGTAGTGAGAGTGGTGGGCCAGGTATGCAGATGGGTTCTCAGGCCCTTGGGCAGCTGATGTGATGTGAAAGGTGGCAGTAACAGTGGTGGAGCCACCCGCTAGGACCCAAGCCGTCTGTGTTGGTGCTGCTGGTAGTTGCAAAGTGTTGGGTGGGTGAGTCCCCAGTTCCACAGCAACCCATAGCAGGGGCATGGGTATTGTCCTAGGTATGCATAGGAGAGCTTGGGCTCTCTTGCTTCTCTTCAGTTGGGTGGAAGAGCGGCTGTGTCAGCCTGAATTTAAGCCAAAGGAAGGGTGCAGCCCAGGATAAACTCTCAAGATGGCTCCTTGGGCCTGGTATCAGAGAGAGCATGGAGTCCTTCCCAGATAAACATCATGGGCAAAAACTATAGGAATGCAGGCTGTGCAGGTCTCATTCTCAACTGCAGCCTGCAGAAAGGCAATGGGGATCTTCCCAGGGGTACATGGGAGTGCCTGATCTCACCTCTCTCTCTTTGGAGCAGCTCAGTGGCAGCAGCTGTATCTGTGTCTAGGCTCTCAGAATGATGCCCAGGTGAATTCCTCTAGGCTCAGACTCCTGTGGGATTACATGTGGATTCTCTTTATGAAGCAATCTCTGTGCAATCTCTAGTTAGCTCCCCATGTTAGGCCTGAGGCCTGTGTGGATTGAGGGGTTCTTCCATAGCCAAGATCATAAAACCTGTTTCACAGTGTGGAGCTCTAGGGGTTTCCCTCTTCTCTTTCCATACCTCCAGGAGTTTCTCCCAGCTCTTAACCAGTCCCTGACCACAGGAGCTGCTTCAGACACTCTCTTTTCTTACTTTTGTTACTTCCCATCATTTCTCTGGTGAATCTTAGTGTTCTCTCTTAGATCATTTGTTCAAAATGTTCTGGTTGATTCATTTTCAATTAAAGTACAGATTCCATAACACTTAACTGATATACTTCCTTCTCTTAGAAGGAACCCTCCTCTGTGATAAAACAATGAAGAAAAGCAGTTGCTTATTATTCTACATAAACCTTTCTTCACTTTACGGGTTAATATGTATATATAGCTCTAGCTCATCTTCCAAAGCTATTAGAAATCCCTACAGTAGCTTTTCCAGAGGGCTTATCCTTGAATGTTGGATGGAAAAGATGCAGCTCTCTGAGGAAGAGAAACAAGTCAGTAAACCAATAACTGTAAAATAAATAAATAAATAAATAAATAAATAAATAAATAAATAAATAAATAAATAAACTCTCATGGTTTTACCAGTTAGGGATTGGGACTAATAAAAATGAAAATAAGAGACAAGCTAGATCTGTTAGAAGTCTCAAGCAGAGAACCTAGATATCTAGCTGAACTTAAATCTAAAAACGCAGCCTGAGACAGGGAACAAATAACTCAAGTCCACAGGAACAGACACTGTCAAAGAGAGAACAAATCACATAAATATGAGGATGTCAAATCAGAATGCCCATGTCAACCTCAGACAAAATAACAATGTCTGGGTGTTTAGAAACATATCAAATTTGAAGACTGTGTAGAGACAACAGGAAAGCAAGGATTTCCATGCATGAAAAATGGTCCAAATTCATTCAGACAAGCAGGTAGCCTTTTAGCTGTATTGATCCAGATTACTGTCAGCACAATGTTTTTGCTCTCTGATCTTAAAGTTTCCTCAAATTGTGTCTAAGAGGTAGCAAAATAGAATTAACAGCAACGTGCAAATCCTGTTTCCTCCTCCTGTGATTCTACCATGCAGTATCCTTAATCTTCTAATCTATCTTTACTGAATAAATAGCTGCTTTTTTCTATTTAGACTCCAGTTCAATTGAGCTTGAGATCACTTTTATTATTTGCATCAATCAAGAATTTCAGCAATAATCTAGGAATAGCCCTACTTAATGATTATTCTTTTGAGTCTTGACTGAAAATTAGACAGAGATGATGAGTTCGTTGGTATCTATTATAGCACCTAATGGATGTAGAGGTGAGAGATGTGCTTTTCTTGTTTATATTGAAGGAGAAGTGGCATCAAAAAATGATTTTATTTCTATATAAGATGATTAAAGTGAGAAAGCGATTTATTTATTGACTTCATTTTATAGTCAATTCAATTCAATTCATTTCTAATAGTCAATTTGAGAACCTATTACATGCTCATTTTATCAATCCCCCAAATATGAAAATAAATAATACTTAATCGTAGATTTTGAAAGCTTTACTGTAGCTGCTAAATATCATACCTGGTCCATATTTTTGGTAATGAAATATATTCATACAAGTTTGGAGAAACTAAATTTCAAACAATTATTTAATGAGTTTTAGGTAGTTTGATTTTTAATTGAATAATTGTAATGACAAAATGTGTTAATGAATTAACATGCTATTATTACTGTGTGCTTACACAAGGTATAAAAAATTAATTCAATCTCTACAATTATATGAAAGATACTATTATTATCCCATTTTATAAATGTAGAGAGATTAAAATTACTTTCCTTTGGTCACACAGACAGTAATGGGTGAGACATCTTAAGGCATAACTTTGAATTCACATTATCTGATTCTAAATTAATCCTGTTGACATTGACTGAATCAATCTTTTTTCCAAAATACTATGTATTAAAAGTGTACTATATACAGACACAGTTCAAGGAACTCGAGTACATCTGTGAACAGAGGCAAAAATTACCGCCTTCCTAGAACTTACCTTCTATGGAGTAATCATATCAAACAAGAAACAAAAACAAAAATAATAAATGGATGGTATATTAGATGGTAATAAGTGAAATGAAAATAGGACAGCAGAATGCTGTGGAATTTAGAGAGGGTATTTCCATTTTAAAAATAATAGCCATATAAGACTTCATTGAAAGGACAGAAGCACAGACTTGAAGGATGCCAGGAATAAAGTCATTTAGCTATCAAGGGGGAAAATGCCCAGGGAAAAGAAGAGTCAGCACAAAGGGTACAATTCGGGGTTTATCTGGAATATTTAAACACTTACAAAAAGTCAATGCATACTACTGTTGTGAAAGAGAAATAGTAGTGGAAAATAGACAACTAAAAGGAGACAAAAAATGTAGAGACTTGCAGGCCAGAGGATGGTCTTAATATTTTACTCAAAAGAGCAACACGGAGCCATTGAAGCATTTTGACAAGAAGAACAACACGGTTTACCTGGATAATCTGACTCACATGCTGAGAATATACTGTGAAGGAGTGCAATGCACACCTGAAATCACGAAGACAAATTAGGAGGCTAATGCAGAATGCAGGCAACAGGCTGTGGTGGTTTGGGGCAGGGTAGTAATAAGGTAGGTGAGGAGAAGTTTTCGGATTCAAAATTTATTTGACAGTGGAGCCAACAGGAAAATTTGACAATTTTGTATTAAGAGGAAGAAGGAAGAAGGAGGGGCTACTTCAAGTTTATGTCCCCAGCAATTAGAAAGAGTGAGTTACCATCAACTGAGATGGGAAATACATGGTTAGAACGGCTTTCTCTCTCTGTCTCCTCCTCTCCCTCTCTCTCTTTCTGTCTTTCTTTTTCTTTTTTTCTTTTTCAAGGAGGAGTAATTACTAAGAATTTTATTTTAAATATTTTTAAGTCCTGAAAGTAGAAATATCAAGTAGGCTACTATACATAAGAGTTTGAAAAGAGAGCTCTGGGATGAAGATACATATTCAGGAATTACCACATAGATTTATTCTTATTATTCATATTATTCATAATAGTATATAAAGCTATAACATTCGGTGAAATTACCAAGGGAAGGAATATAGATAGATAAGAAACGGAGTTCCTAAAATGACACTAGTTCATTATGAGGTTGGGAGAAAATAGGAATCAATATTAAGACTGAGCAATAGTGAAATGACAGCAACAACAATGACTGCCCTGGAGGACTAAAGAAGATAGTTTGTCAGGGTGTAAACCGTTATCAACAATGTCATGTATGACAATTGAACACTGAATATTGAATTTTGTAACATAGAGTTCATTCGTGACAGTGAAAAAGCAATTTTAGTCAAGCAATGATAGCAGAAGACTGAAAGGTTTAGAATCAAGAGAGAACTGGTGGAAGGAAAATGGAATCTAAAGCTATAAACACAGGTTTCTAACTGTTTTGCTGCCTTGAGAACCAAAGAAATGGGTGATAGTTGTCTTGGGAGTTGGTGTCATGATGTTTGTTTATTTTTAATGGAAGAAATATAGCATTTTGTGGGATTAAAAATGATTTGACAGAGAAGTGCAATTAATGATATAAAAGAGAGGGAAAGGAATTGCTGCAGCGATGTCCTTTAATAGGCAAGAGATACAATCAGCTTCACAAGTATAAGTATTTGCTTTAGGTAGGAGTGTGATTAGCTTATCCACAGCAAGAGGCAAAAAGGCAAAGCCTGTGGAAAGTTCTCTTTTGTTTACTTAATTTTGTGGAGCATCACAATAAGAGTGAGAATGTGATAGAAGTTGTTTTAAAGAGGAGCAGCAGTGGAAAGAGCCATTCTGCAGAGTGGGCCGGTGAGTAGGGCAGGGAACTACAGTAAGACTGCAGGACAACATGATGTGATTTTAAACATCAACATTAAATGCTTCAGTTTTTTATGATCAGGAACTGAAAGTGGAAATAGTTATCATTGCTGCCTGTTTTTCCACAGCCACATTAAGTTGCATGGGTACAAGAATAAGGAAGGCAGAGAGTTGGGTTTAAACAGAGTTGTGGTTATGTCAAGCGAGTGTGATGAAGAATGAGGGAGACAGGAAAGTTGAGTTGTAAGTAGAGAGTCATTATAATGATTGATCATAGAATTAAAACTTGCTAAGGACAGAAAAAAGGACATCAATGGGTTGAGTGACAGCAAAAAGCTAATAGAAGCATGTAAATGTCATCCTGGAAGGGAAGTTTACTGGAATCTGAGAAGGTGGTGACTGGAGAGAGGGCTGCACAGAATAAATATAGTGAAGTGTTGAATTTTTGAGAGTGACAGGGATATGACATTGGCCATGAGAGGCAGAGTTGAGGGAAACGTGAAGATGTAGGAGAGTTTATTAAATTAGAGTTCCAGACAAATCATCTGGATAAAGTGAAATCACTAAGATTTTTAGGGAGGAATTTATGAGAATGATACAAAAACCAAAATAAGAAACACCACCTACCACGAATCTAATCGTTACGTTTTTAATTACTGAGCATGCTTAAGAGCAAGATATATATAGTGTTCCTTTAGGAATATAGAATTACAAAAGAAAATATCAATAGCAGCTTCATGCATAGAGGCTTGCCTCATATTTTACAAATATGGAGTTGCACTCTTGCTACATTTCTTAAAGTATCTCCAATATTATTTTCAACTATGCTTTCCTGAGCTATCAGCCTTTTTAGAGTTCAAATAGTTTACACATCATTTAAGAGCTTGCTATGAATGACTCTGCTATTCTAACCTGTTTAGTTGAAAACAGATGCTGCTTATTCATTTCAGTTCTCAGGTGCTTGGTTTCTTGCTTCCATGGTTGCTTTTTGCTCGCCTCACCTCTCTGACGCCGTCAACAAGATAGCAAGGCTAAAACAGAAAACACACAGAGTTCACGTTCACACTGCTTTTCCTTGAATCTGGCGTATTTCCAGCCACCTACTCCCTTGTTGCAGTTCACAGTAATTCAATCTTACTCTAAAAAAGAAAGTAAATTTTCCAGTTTAATTTGGAGTATATAAGATTAGAAATAAGAAGCACTATACAATTAAAAAGAAGAAAACCTTAACCAATCCAATACAAGAGACGGACACCTCAGAAGGCAAATAAGGAACTCACATCTTGTTTTACAGTGTTTTAATTCATTCCAAAAATGAGGCTCTGTCATAGATACTACTTCTTCATTGGGAAATAAGTTTTCTTTTCCAGAAGAAGAACAAATAGATGATATGTGGTTGACAAGCTGCCCAATAACCCATAGCTATTTAATGCCAAGAACTTCACACAATGCAGTCTAACACAATCACGGCTCAAGATTCCATATGCTGTAAGATTGAGGAGCATTTTAGGAGAGCTTCCTAAAAATACAGAGATATGATGTTTAATACATGCAGCCAATTTCTATTCCTGGCAAGTTCCCCAATTACCTGGCTTGATCATTTTGCATTCTAAAATACATAGCAAAACCTCAAGAGTAATTCATAATAAATTCCTTAGCAGAAATCAATAAAACATATTTTAAACTATTCTGCCCTCTTTCATTTCTTAATTTTGCATAGTTTAAGATATGGTTCTATATTTGTCTATCTACAAAATAATATGATTCTCAATATTTGTCTTTCTGTGCCATTGGACTGTACACTTTAAATTGGTAAATTGTATGACACATGGATTCTATCTCAATAAAGCTGTTTAAGTAAATAATAGGACTCTCTTCATGACATTTCCCCCAAATATATCCTTGTGCTTTGTTTTTTGCACCATTTCTAACAAAAGCACTTTACTCATTTTTGCTCTTTAGTTTTATTAACCTGCCAAAATCTTAGACTCTTAAATGATTTCTTATAACTATGCCTTCAGAAAATTTTGTTGGAACAATGACACCATGGTTTATTTTATATTTTCTGACTTAATTGTTTTCCTTTCCTCAGAAAATTATTCAAAGTTACAATATGAACTTCCATTCTGTATATTCAAGTGGAGAAGATTCGTGGTGCAATGATAATTTTCCTTACTCCATTAATTCTCTCAGCAGCTCCACCTAGAATTTGGATGAAATGGTAAAACTGTAGGCTAAAGATCCTCTTCCTGATTTCTTGGTTCTGGTGGACTGAAAGACTTATTTCCATTTTGTATAAAACAGAGACAGTCAATAAAGTTGGAGACTTATTACTGAGGACACGTGTACATTCATGCACTACATGCATAAATTTTTTGTGTGGTGAGTAAAAAATGATACCATCCCAATTGTCTTGACCCATTGCTCCTCCTCCAATAATAATACAAAAAAAAAATAAAGGGATTGATTCTTAGCTTTTCATGTTGCCTATTTAAACTGCAGTTATTTGTAAAACAGAATTTACTCCTCACTTCTCAAGATATCAGTTGATAAAAGATATCACTTTGGGATCATGAGTTACTGGTCACAAATGCCCAGAAGCAACTGTGGGAAGGGAGAATCCTTTCTTTTTCCATGTATCCCTGCTACATCCCCTTGGCTTGATGGCGAGAGAAGTCATTTATTCTTTATTCTAAATTTGACTCTGCCTGAAACTCATAAACACAGGAGCCAGATCCTTCTATCTTTCCTTTTTTCTACACAAAACATCAATAATGTTCCAACTTTACTCTCTTTTCTTTACATATGTATTTTGGGTAAGTGAGGCAAAAGATAATTTTTACCTGCTGGAGAAGGGACTATATGCGGTGTTCTTAAGGTGTGAACTACATTTCGGATGGAAGATGCCTTTGGTTCTATACAACTAAGTTAATTTTAGGTAGAAAACTTTTTTTTAAATTGAAGTTATGTGTAGTTTTTAAATTTATATGCTTTCTCTTGTAAATACATCCATCTCTCTTACTGATGATTGGATTCTAGCTGGTTTTCTAATAAATTTGTAAGTATTTTAGTGGTGAAAACAAACTGCTTACCCTCCCATATATATTTGACAGATAAATAGGGAATGTTTATGGAATACATTCAGTTGTACACATTACAAATTGTTATTTTCTATTGCTTTCATATTTGAGTGAGAGGGTAGTTTAATTTTAAAAGGTATAAATTTGTGTAAATATCCATTGATTAAAATGTTTGATGAATATGTTTGTTATCTATCACTGTATAACAAATTACCCAACAATTTAGTAGCTTAAAATCATCTACATTTATTTTTTCTCACAGTTTCTAAGGGTCAGCAATGTGGAAGTGTCTGAGATGAAGTCTTTTGACCTTGGTCTCACATGAGATTTCAGTCAAACTTGGCATTGATGCTGCAGTCATCCCAAGGCTGGTCAGGAATAGGAGAAGCTGCTTGTATTCTCATTCACATGGTTTTTTGCATACAGCAGTTCCTACATGGCCATACACCAGAGGCTTCAATTACTCCTCCTGTGAGTCTCTCCATAGGGTTCATTATAACAAGGCAGCTTGCTTCAGAGAAAGAGAGAGAGGGAGAGACAGAGGAAATGGGAGAGGAAGATCCCAAGATGTAGACGGTTGTCATTTGTAACCTAATCTCACAAGTAGTGTATTGTAATTTCTGCCATATACTATTAACCACAAAGATCAGCTGCAGTACAATGTGGGAGGATGCTGCATAAACATGAATACCAGGAGATAGGGGGATTACAGGACTATCTTGAAAGCTGGCTTCCTTAATCAATTATATACTAAATCAGTTTTACTAGCTTTTGAAACTAGAAAATTTGTATTTATAGCAAAACGTAACAAAATAAAACTTTGTGTATGCATGATTAAAGCCATATTATAAATGGATTTAGAACCACTTCTAAAGCTAAACAGATTTAGATGTAATAAGTGCATTTATTTAGAATGCAATAAATTGTAAAATAGTGTTAATCAGGTATAAGTATTGATCAATAAGTTTCATTTACAATTTTCAATGTTTTAATAGCAATTGAATTACTTATTTGAGATGATTAAAATATAGTTATATGAAGTTTAAATCATATACATAGATTCTAGATGATTCAAATTCTTTCTATGAAGAGCAAATTATAAATTTCAGATGGCTATGAATTTTAGCATTTATACTGCTCCCTGTTACAAAATAAGCAAGTTATAAATGAGATTATAAATACACACACAGAAATGTTTGAAAAATACCAAAGATGATCCAAATAAAATATTAGTATTCTTTTATTTCTTTCTGAAGTTAAAAAAGAAAAATTGTGAAAAGCTGAAAGAAAATATAAAGCATCAAATTTTGCACAGTAATTGCAACTCAACTCATTTTATAAAAATAATTTACTTTGAAAAATACTATAAGAAACTATAAATTGAGATTGGAGAGGGGCCAAGATGGTGGACTAGGAGCAGGCTACATGTGCTGCTCTAGTGGAGAGAATTAAAAGTAGTGAGTGGATATCCACCTTCAGATTGGTTGTCTAAGAGAGAGCATTGCAAATCACAAGACAGATGAGAGGAGGCACCCAAAGTGAAGGAGAAGGAAGAGAGGTGACCTATTCTGTGGATTTGGAGGTACAATAGGCAACTACACATAGAGAAGGAACAGAGGAGTGAATCTGAGAGCTCCACACTTCCCCCATGATCATTACCATGTGAGCTGTGGGAGGGACCCTCCAATGCAGAAGGCTGCAGCATTGCTCTAGAGAAGGCACAGAGGCGAACCACTGGCTTGAGGACCCTGGGAACTGTGGCTGGTATAATATTAAGATCCAAGAGCACTGCCTCTAGCCAGAAGTCAGGTTCATCCCTACTGCCTCCTTCTCACCCTGTCAGACTGGGGAGGAAGCGGGGAATCTGGGACCCTTGTGAGTCCTATGGTCAAGAGCTAAGCACTGCCATTGCCACTGGGGGACAGAGAAATAACAAAGCTCAAAGCAGAACAAAACTAAATGGAAACAAAACAAACAAAAACAACACAAAGGATCAGTGAAAGAAAAAGATGCTTCTTTGAAAAGATTAAAAAAAAAATTGACAGACCACTAGCCAGATTAACCAAAAATAGATGAGAAAAGACTCAAATAACCTCAGTCAGAAATGAAAAAGGAGACATTATAATTGATACCACAGAAATACAAAATATCATCTGGGAATGGTGTGAAAACTTCTATGCAGACAAACTAGAAAACCTAAAGAAAAAGGATAAATTCATGAAAACACAAAACCTCCCAAGGCTAAATCAGAAAAAAAATAATAATAATAAAAATTCTGAAGAGATCTATAATGAGCAGTGAGATTGAGGTATTAATTTAAAATCTTCCAAAAACGAAAACCCCAGACCAAATGGATTCATAGCTGAATTCTGCTAGACCTACAAAGATGAACTGGCATCTATGCTACTGAAATTATTCCATAACGTCTGGAACGAGAGAATCCTCCCTAACTCATTTTATGAGGCCAGTATCACCTTAATACCAAAGTCAGGAAAGCACACAACAAAAAATGAAAGCTAAAGATCAGTATCCCTTATGAACATTGGCACTAAAATCCTCAAAAAGGTACCAGCAAACCAAATTCAATAGCACATCAAAAACAGAATTCATCATGATCAAGAGAGTTTTATCCCAGGGATGCAAACGTGGTTGAACATATGCATATCAATAAATGTGATTCAACACATAAACAGAAGCAATAATAATGACCAATAACAATGATCATCTCAAAAGATACAGAAAAAGCATTCAATAAAATTCAGCACGTTTTCATGATAAAAACTCTTTAAAAAACTAGGCATAGAAGGAACATATCTCAAATTATAAGAGCCACATATAACAAACCCACAGCCAGTGTCATAATGAATGGGGAAACGTTGAAACCATTTCTGTTAAGAACTAGAACAAGACAAGGGTACCTGGGAAGAGGAGGTCAAACTATCCCTTTTTGCTGACAATATGATCCTTTATCTAGAAAACCCTAATGACTCCACCAAAAGACTCTTAGAATTGAAAAATAAATTCAGAAAAACCTCAGGTTTAAAAAGCAGTGTACACGAATCGGTTGCATTTCTATATAATAATGCAAGTCAAGCTGAGAGTCAAGTCAATTGCTCAAAACCATTTATTAATACAATAGCTACAAAGAAAACAAAATACTTAGTAATATATTTAACAAAGGAGGTAAAAATCTCTACAAGAAGAACTACAAAAGATTGATAAAGGAAATCATACATGATACAAACAAATGGAAAAATATTCCAAGCACAGGGAATGTTAGAAACATCACTAATATGTCAATTCTTCCCAAAGTGATTCACAGATTCAACATAATTCCTATCAAAATACCAACATCTTATTCCACAAATGAAGAAAAATAATCCTAAACTTCATTTGGAACCACCAAAGAGCCTGAATAGCCAAAGAATTCTTAAACAAAAGAAATAAATCTGGAGGCATCACATTACCTGACTTCAAATTACATTGTGGGTCTATAGTAATCAAAAAATAGTACTGGTATAAAAGTAGAGACATAGCCCAATGGAATAAAGAACCCATAAATAAAACCATATAACTATGATCAACTGATCTTCAACAAAGCAGACAAAAACATAAGTTGGGATATAAATATAGACTTACTAATTGATCCAGCAATCTCAGTATTAGGTATTTACCCAAAGGAAAAGAAGTCATTTTATCAAAAAGACACCTGCTTTTGAATGTTTATTGCAGCATAATTCACAACTGCAAAGATGTGGAATCAACCCAATTTGCCATCGATTTCATTAGTGGATTAACAAAATGTTGTTTATATTAATATATACTATGAACTACTACTAAGCCATAAAAAGAAATGAATTAATGTCTTTTGCAGCAATTTGGATGGAACTGGAAACCATTATCCTAAGTGCACAATCCCAAGAATGGAAAAACAAACACCACATTCACTCTTTAATATAATAATTTGTAACTAACTGGTGGGAACACAGGGGCACAGAAAGAAGAAAATATCATTAGGAATCAAAAGTAGGGACAGGAAAGGAGAAGAGGGGTAAAACCCTACCTAACAGGTACAATGAACACTGTTTGGGTGATGGACACATTTATAGCCCTGACTAAAGCATTATATAAGCTATCCATAGAACGAAAACAGTTGTACTCCCTTAATATTTTGAAATACAAAATAATATTTTTTTAAAAAAAGAATAAGGCAGAATATAAAAATCTTAAGGCCTCTGTAACAATATATGAAAAGACTTTTATTTATGCAGTTCAAATTCAGGGGAATCAGAAACTAAACTACATTCAGCTTCTTGGAATGTTAACTTCTAAACTCTTGCATATTTATTTTGAAAATATTTGGGATCTGGTGAGAAGGAGGTGAATTCTGAGACTTAGGCTGGGGGCACATAAGTTAATATGCTCAAGGACTTGAAAACTCATTTTTCCTGAACATTCAGGGCCAGTAAAAGTAGGCTTTTTCTCCCTACAAACTATTAGCACTTCCCTCTTGACTAAAGACGATGAAGAGGCTTCTGTCTTGCAAGACAACTGACACTCCATTCTGGACTTACGTGAACCTTGAATGATGGCCACCTGAACAAGCACTAAGGTCAAATCACAATGTAACAAAGCTGAGGAAGAGCTAGGTCCACTAAGTGAGGAAAGGCACTGCACACTGAAGAAATTGTAGGACCTAGTCAATGTGTTCTGGTAGGAATTGAAAAAGTATGCATGAGGCAAGAGCATAAGAGCTGGAATATAACTTTAGATAAGAGAGAGCTCATTGATATAGAATCTCTCTCCTGTCTCCCTCCCTCTCTCTCTCCTTCTCTCTGTCTATACAGAGCCTCTGGGAGATGGTGGTAATACATGGCTAAATTGACTCTTAATATACATTCCATAGAAAATAGTGTCAACACATGGCTAAATTGACTCCTTGGGAAAAGCAATAACCTGCTCAAGGTGAGGTAAAAATGCAAGTGCAAAGGTGAAAGCAGGAATAAAAAGCTTAGAGAAATGAAAATTTAGATTAGATATACCAAGAAGTTCAGAAAAGCCACTAACGAACTATTCTGTAGGAGGGTATGGTGGACACTTTTGTAAAAATTTTAAAAATCCTGCTTAGAGAGCACTAGAAATTTTGAGAAGATTAATGTTGAAACTTCTCT
Source organism: Avahi laniger (assembly GCA_963575035.1). Lineage (NCBI taxonomy): Eukaryota > Metazoa > Chordata > Mammalia > Primates > Indriidae > Avahi > Avahi laniger. Next base: position 15,134 of record CAUYSK010074208.1, on the reverse strand, counting down.
GTGATTCATAGCCCAAAATAGATGATATTGCTACAAATACTGACTCCCCAATAGTAAGAGGGGAGGATAACATCCCCAAATATGATAGACAGTGGTACTGAATTATTAATAAGAACAAAAAGGTCAAAGTGGCAGCCAGTGGACACAGAAGTGCAGAGAGATATGGAAATGGTTACTAAAATAAAAATGTCATAGGGATAGACAAAAAGTTATTGCTCAATTTTTATAATCAAAATAATAAATTATGGGCAATCTGGAGGTAGAAGCCATCTGTTATAATAAAAAATAATTATCTTTTCTTCAATTCTGGACTTCAGCCAGTTTTTAGACCTGGAAAACCACTGACTGATGGAAAGACCAAGTTTGCAAGAAGAAGAGAAACTGTAATACAAGTGTATACAATTATGATTTATCCAGTCCTCCCATTGACCATCCATTGGTTAAAAATACAGTAGAAAAAGGAAAATACACAGACATTTTAAGAACTGTTGATAAACAGAAATCGAGTTATCATGGTTACCTGTGGAATCAAGGAGCCATCATGGCACCCATCTTAGAAGTCAAAACATATTGGAACACATAATACATTGAATCTTAGCTTGGTTCTAAGTAGCATTGTTCTATTAGATGCATGAAGCCATTTAATATGACCACTTCACTAGTTCACAAATGTATAACTGGAATGGATATACAGGGTCATTGGCACATCTCCCGCATTCATTCCTCGGCCTGTGGGTAATGGTCATCATGCAGCAGAGACAAAACGGAAGCATCCGAATCTGCCAAACTCTCAGCTTACAATGTAAATTTTTTAAAAAAACACATCCTATGGTAGAAATTAAGACAATTAAATACCTAAAAAGCATAGGGTTAATTATCTTTATTACAAGATGAATTAATTCACCATCTATGAAAGGATCGATTTGTAACTCATAAAAATAAGATAGATTCTGGAGGATTATAGTGTACAATTGTAAACTCTGCAAAAGCACATAGTAACCCCAACTGCAGCTATTGTGCCAGATATGATAACGTTATTAGACTGATTTACAAGGCCTGAGGAACATGTACATAGAAATTAACCTGGTAAAGGTATTCTTTACCATTGGCATCATGTAGGAGAGCCAAGAACTGTTTGTATCCACACATATTTCCCAGAGCTATGTTAAATCTCCTTTTGGCCTGGTCCTCCTGAACATTCTAGGCTGGGTACTGTGGCTCACGCCTATAATTCTAGCATTTTGGGAGACTGAGGTAGGAGTATCGCTTGAGAACAGGAATTCGAGACCAAACTGAGCAACATAGTGAGACCCTATCTCTGCATAAAATAGAAAAATTAGCTGGGCATAGTGGCACATGCCTGTAATTCCAGTTACTCTGGCAGCTGAGGCAGGAGAATCATTTGAGACCAGGAGTTTGAGGATGCAGTGAGCTACGACGACAATGCTGTACGCTAGCTTGGGCAATAGAGTAAGTCCCTGTAAAAAAACAAAAAAACAAAAAATGGAAGGAAGGAAGGAAGGAAGAAGGAGAATAAAAAGAAAAAAGAAAAAATATATACTTTAAATTCCTCATGTTTCCACTACTAAGAATCACAACCACTAGTAGGCATCTAGTTTCTAGAATCAGGGTACTCCACACTTGAAATATTGCTTTTCTCCTTTTATCAAGGGACATCGTTGTTAATATTTTGATCTGAACTCAGAGCAGGTCCATTCTCTGGTGCAAGCAGCCCTGCTGCTAATCCATATGACCTAGGAAACTCCATAGCCTTCAAAGCATATATGGTGACAAAAGGTGTCATTCATTGGTAGAGTTTAGAACAATCTTCAATAATAGAATAACAACATAAATCTTTAGGATATGGGAATAATTCCATATCATCTACAACAAAGAATTATACACAATTTGGAAAGTATCTACCAGCTCGCTACTGGATTCTCGCAGAGGCAGAGTGGCCGGCCATAGAGTACCACTTGACTGTATTGCAAGAATCACCCATTATGAGCTGAGATCTTTCAGTCATTCTAAGTCATTAGATCAGATAGGTCCAGAAATAAAACATCATAAAAATGAAGCAGTACATCTAATTATGAGCATAAGAAGAATCAAAGGACAAAATTACGCTTCTGGAGCAGGTGTTGTCACCACAGTTGCACCGTTGCCTTCTCCCTTCTCCTCTGTCATAAACTTACGTGAACATGTGAGCACATTAACATAGGAAACACCGACCCTAGAATTTATCGCACCACTCAGAATGTGATGACTGATAGAGAAGTAGAATCATTGTTTGAAGACACCACTTAAATTCCTACTTGGAGATGATATCAGGGATACTGAAGTGTCATTCTCCAGGATGTAGTGTGGACTATTATACATGTGTTATGTGATTATACATGTTATACATATATGTACATGTATCAATGACCATTATATAGTGCTATGTCCTCAAGGGGTAGGAGATATAAGTCAATGCACCTAAGGTTCAATCTGAAGTTGTTTTGCTTGCCATCATTTCTAGACATCCATTTTGGAATTTGTGCTTCTTTTCCCCAAAATCTAGGATATGCATACCTAGAGGTCATGAGGCCAAGAAAGAAAGCTCTTCTGCCAGGAAATACAGAAAGGTAACAAGTAAATTTTAAGCTCTAATTTGTGCCTAGTTATATTGTCTCCTTTCACTATGTGACAGCATGCGATGGAGGAAGTCACATTGTGGTCTGAGTACTTGACCGGGATAATCAGAAGGAGAAAAAGGCGGAATAGTTTTGGGGAAGAATGCACTTGGCATTTCTTGTTATTGACCATTTTTTATATTAAATAAACAAGCATTTTTTTCAGCCATATGTATTTATTAATAAATAACTTATGTACATATAAATCACAAAGATATTTAGTTTCATAGCTCAATGAAAACTTGAAAGGTAAAACAATATTCAAAAGGAAAAGCTAGTGCACACACATGAAAGTAAATTCCTATCTTCAACTATAATTCTATAACAACTAATGCCCATTCTTACATCGGCAGTTGGTATTTAAACGGAGTTCAAATGGGGAAACAATGTGTAGAATTATGGAATTCAGAAATCAGTTTTTGCTTCGGGACATGAAAAACCTGCTATAAAACGCCAGTAATAATATGAACTCAATAGTAAATGTTTTTCAGTTTAAATAAACATTGTATTGAAATGTAGCACACACAGAAAAACTTAAATGAATCATACCTATGCAGCACAATGATTTTTCACAGAACTGATATATCCATGTAACCAGCACCTGAATCAAAAACTAGAACTTTATCAGCATCCCCTGAAGATTCCTTATGGCTGTTTTTCATTCACTATCCCCAGGAGGTAAACACTATCCTGATTTGTAACATAATTGGTATGTTTTACAGTTTTTAATTTATATAAAGAGAACCATACAACATCTGGCTTTCTTTTGTACAAAGTTTGTGAAAATCATCAATGCTGTTACCTGTAAGTGTAGTCTACTTCATTATCATTGCTTAATAGTATTCCATTTAAGAATACATCACTAATTAATCATTCCACTATTGATGAATATCAGAGTTATTTTCTTATTCTTTCTTTTTTTCTGTTAAAAATATTCTAAAACTATATTGTGGTAATGGTTGCACAACTCTGTGAAAATACCTTAAAAACACTAAATTGTACATTATCATTGGGTAAGCTTAATGGTATTCAAATGCTAAAATATTTAAATAAAACTGAAAAAGTAGTACTGTTATAATGGTGTCCATACACATAGAATTGTAGGGCATTCATATATGTGTAGGTCCACATTTAATAAACACTGTCAAATTGCTTTTAAAATGAATTTACCAACTTAAATATGCTCTAGCAATGTATTAGTTCCAGTTGCTCCATATCTTCATTGATAAAACGTATTTACTACCTTTTTCATTTTAGACAATCTGACGTATGTTTGATGAAATTTCAGTTTCATTTTAATTTGCATTTCCCAGCAAGTAATTAAGATGGACCTATTTTCATACATTTACTGTCATGGATATCTTCTTCTTTGAAGTACCTCCTCAAGAGGAAATGACTTCAATAATCTTCATCAGTGTGATGATCGACTTAGGGTTTTTTACTTTATTAAATATCCTTTTGTCACAGTTAGAAAATTCCTTGAAATGACTATTTAGTTAACATCAATTGGTAAATTCATTTAAAAATTTTATAGGATAATAATGGTTTTTTTTCTTTCTTCTTGTTAATGTGATGGATCATATCAAATGATATTCACATGTTAAAACACTCTTCATTTCTGCAATACACTCCAATTCCTCATGATGGATTTTTGATTTTTTTTCCTCACTGGATTTGATTTACTATTATTTTGTTCAAGATTTTAACATCTCAATTTATGAGTAGGATGGATCTCCATTTTGTTGTTGTTATTGTTGAACTAATGTCCTTATCAGAATTTGATATCAAGTTTAAAATTGTGACAGAAAATGAGTGGGGAAATGTTTCCTTCTTTTTCTGTCCTTTGCAAGAATTTGTCAAAATTGGTGTTATTACTTTTCAACATATTTAGCAGAATTCATTGATGAAGTTGTTTGGACTTGAACTTTTATTATAAGAATGTTTTTGTTAACAGATTAAATTTAATTAACAGATACAAAATTATTTATAATTCTATTTAGTCCTTTGTCAGTTTATGTTATGTTTTTCAAGGCATTTGTTTATCTCATTTTTACCTTCAAAGTTATTGGTTCAAAGTTCATCACAATATTTATTTAGTATCTGTAGATCGCAGTGATGCTCTTTTTAGGGAGTTTTCTTTCTATTTTAGATTTGAATAGTATTGGTTGGGTTTATCGAGTTAATTATTAAGCACTGTGCTCAACTTGCTTTTTATTCCCTATTGTATGCTTTTTTTATTTCATTGATTTCTGCTCTTTATTACTTTGTTACTGTTTGAAAGTTGTTCTCCTTTTCTTTTTTTGAGCTTTCTGAAATGAAATCTTATATCATTGCTTTGAAGACTTTTTAACTTTTTCTACAAATATCCCTCAAGAGATCTTTAAGGCTATAATTTCCTCTCCAAGCAATGCTTTAGCTACATTTAATGAGTTTTTATATATCATATTTCATTACCAGTCAGTTCAAAATATCTTCTAATTTCATTTGTGACTCTTTTTTTTTGTTGTTTTTAATTTTGTCCTACTGGTTACTTAGAAATAAGCTGCTTCATTCTGAAGCTAGTCTGCTATGGCCAAAGTATATTGCAATGGAAATGACCAAAAATGGCCCAAAGTCTTTGTAACATTTCTGGTCCAATGCTCACCACCAACTAATCAAATTGATGTCTGTAACCTTTGGTTTAGTCTCTGGCTGGCTCCTGGCTCTTCAGTCTACTCTTGATATAATCAGCTATGACAGGAAGCCACATCAACCTGGGACATGTATGACTATCAGGACTAGGCACAGGGAGTGTGTGATGTTTCAAGATCAAATAAGAAATTGTGGGAGAGAGACAATGAATTTCCCTTGTTGAACTTTATCTTATTTAATTCAAAATTATTTTCACACCATTTTAAGGGTTTAGAATAGCTCACTTTTGGCTGTCATCTGATGTTTACATTTATACATTTCAACAATATAGTACCTGCAAGTTTGATATAGAAAATTAGTGTTAGGTAATAACATATTATTTAATAGAAAGTGATTTAATTCCATACGCAATAAAAACTGTTTCATTTTCTACATAACTGAGAAGACTGAAATTTGAAAAGTATAATGTAAATGAAAATGAATTTCCCTAATATTTTCATTACCTCCTGGACTATTCTTTTTCTCTTACAGCACTTGCTTTAATATCTTATGTCTTTTTATTAGTGTCATCCTGTTAAGGAACTAGAAAAATTTATTTGATTTAATATAAATTGTTATATATGTAATATATACTTATTAAGGGTTAAGAATATCATATTCATTAATGATTTATTCATATTCTTCTTTGGATAGTAAGTTTTATGTGAGAAATGACTAGATTCGGAGAAATCTGAAATTTCTCATTTTTGCTGTGAATTAAAATATATCTTGGATAGTCTATCATTTTCTAGGCCAGATAGGTAACTTCTAATCTATAAATTCAATCCATAAATCCAAACTCACTATTTTTGTTCTTAATTTTAATGAGACAAGCATTTCATAGAAGGTAAATAATAAGTAGCATTACTATGATAACCTTTGCTGATAGAATCTATTGTGTTAAACCAAATTATCATAAGTGATTATTCTTTAAAATAGTCAATTTCATTTTCATTGTACCCAATTGTAATTTCTAAGCAGCTCTCATTTTCTTAGAGCATTGGAAGAATTCATTAGGTGAATAAATTTTAATAAACACAATTAACACTTTTTCATCACAAGTGCTTCTGATTAGGGTATGGTTATTTGTGTAAGCATCTGAGCAGAGTTTTGCATTAAGTGTAAGTGTTGCTCCCAAGCAAAAGGGTAAAGGAGGCAGTGTTTATCTTCAGCATTTTACCCACCTAGGTTCTTATGTCCTTTATATATTTTCTACCTCAAACATCCTAGTTATCATTAACTTTTCTTCTCCCAGGCTCGCTCTCTCTGTAAATTAGCTTTAGCACCAGGCTAGGGTTAGATAGCATGAAATGTGATTCTAGCGTTACCTGGAGATAATTAGTTTACTACTCTGTAAACTAAGTTTCCACTACTATGTATCATTGGAAAAAGTATTTCAGTTCTTTAATTCCTTTTCAAAATGGTCATTTTAAAATGGTATTGAGAACAAGTTTTGTAATAAGGATGAAATGAAATAACGTATATTAATATTTTAACGTTGTACTTGGAACAAAATAATTATTTGGTGAGTGCTAACCGCTGTATTGTAATGGTGAGTAAACCACTCTACAAATAGTATCAACCATGTAACTGCTCAAACACAAAATACATGCACCTTTCTCTCAAATTATGGCTCAGAGTGGACGTCATAGTTTGAAAAAGGGGCTGCGCTTCTTGCAGTTAGTCACAGATGTAGCAATCCAACCATTTTCCCTCCTCTTCTCCCACCCCCGTCACTGTCTGATTTCTCTGCCTTCTCCTCCTCCTCTTTCTTCCTCGGATGATGGTGATGGTGATGATGTCTCTTTGGAGGTCTTGTTATAATTTAATCTTTGGAGTGCTTCTTCTGTCCAGGATGCTGTCCTCATTAGAGTACTACTCATCTGACTATATTGTCAAGCTAAAGTAGGCTTGCTTCATGACAGAAATATATCATATTTTTAGTGTTCATCTTCTATATGAAGCTTAATTATTATGATATAAATGAATAATAGATCTTGGGGTTTGGACCATCACCTGGGAAGTGGCAGCTAAAGCGACTCTTGGAAGAGAGAGATGTTCCTCGGCCTTATCATTTTAGTTGCTTCCAATCTGACTGGTCCTATATTTTTTTGTTCCACTTTTCTAAGACACATACGCAGCTGGTTAGTCATTCTTTATTTTTAAATGATTCTACTAAAGAAAAAGAGATTTGAACCAAATTCTGATCTGTTAATAAAGCTGTCAAAATAATAGTATTTTACTCACTGGTTATTTATTAATTTAACAAGTATTATTTCATTAGAAAAAATCAAAACACTCAGAAAAGACCTACGCAAGTTTTTAACTACCAAATCTGTAACCCACCTGCATATTTACGCAGATAGGCTGCCTTCTCTGTGGTACAGCAGATGAGTGCGTTATAATCCCACCTCAGGCCTCTTTCACACTGGAATCCAGCCCCCTCCTGAGGGACAGATGTGCTCATGTGTTCCTGAATGCCTTTTGTGCATGTGTGTTTGTAATATGGGGAGGGAGGTGTTGGCTCTTTAAAGCACTGAGCCCAGGCCAGGAATCCTCTTGCCCAAATTTAAGGGAGATTCTGCCTGAATAATCAGATTCCTTTGTTTTGTCTTTACTGAATTGGTTCCATCAGCATAGAAACTTTCTGTAATTTATTTCAACTTAACCCACAGTAAAACCAACTCTATTTTTTACATCTCACTTCTAGAATATGTTCTCCCTTGCTTTTTCTCCTTCCTTAGTGGCTAATCCTTCTCAATCTCCTTAGCTGTTTGCTAAACTTATATTCTGGCCCATTCTTTCATTTTAATCACTGTGCAGTAAGTGGTTTATCATAACTTTCTGGAAAGGCTTACATAGTGCGTGGTAACACAAAGAAGGGACACACACACACTCTATGCACACTGCAGTGATCATTGAATACTTGACTAGATTACTGGTACTCAAATGCGAATCACGTGAAGGGATTTTTAAATTTACTGGTATCTGGATATTTTCCTCAGAGATTAAACTTGGTGTCAGTGGTTCTGGCCCAGCTCCTACACTTTTTAAAGATCAGTAGGTGATTTTAATTTACAGCAAGGGTTAGAACAAATGGATTAGATATCAGATTCATATTCATGGTCATTTTTATATACGATTAGTTAAAATAAGTTATGTTCTGAAAATTCTATTCCTTAAAAAGAAACACAAACAAAAAAACATTAAAACAACACCAAAATACTTAGCTATTTTACCAGTTAGCCGACCCTCAAAATTCCCGTCCCTTCCTTTGGAAGGAAGCCACCCTGAAGGTTTCTCATTCAAGCTATCATCAGGGAATACATCCTATTTACAAATACTTGAAGAAATAATTTGTTTGGCCTAACATAGGTCAAATATTCATTCCCCCTCCATTAGATATGGGTAGGAGGTTGAGCTCATAAATTAAAACATGTCCTTATGTGCAGCTATTTAAGAACACATTTCTATGTCTCTTCAGTGGACAATTCAAGCCATTCACATTTATTGAGAGAATTGATATTTGGGGTAGATTTCTGTTCATACTATTGGATAAATTCTTATTGTTTTATTTTACCACTTGAGCCATTGTGGAATCAAGGTTCTGGACTTCTAACTCTTGCAGGATTTTACTTTGGTGGGTGTCTGTTGTGCTGTTCGGTGTATATTACAGGTCCGAGTACTTCCTGGAGGGCAGGTCTGGTCTTCCCAAATTCCAACAGTGAGTGCTTGTCTGGGAAGGTATTTCTCTCTCATAGATGAAGTTTGGTTTTTCTGGGTAAAGAATTCTAGGTTGGCCATTATTCTGTTTTAGGAGATTAAGAATAAGCTTGAGCCCATCGTTCGAAGTGAGGTATCACAAGAATGGAAAACAAGCACCACATGTATTTGCCATCAAATCGGTACTAACTGATCAATACTAAGGTGCTCAGATGGTAGTAATATTCACTGGGTGCTGGTGGCGGGGGCGAGCAGTGGTGGGGGTGAGTAAACTCACAACAAATGGAGGCAGAATGCACTGTATAGGGGAAGGGCACACTTGTAGCCCTGGCTTGGGCAAGACTAAGGCATTGTATGTAACCAAAATGTTTGTACCCCCATAATATTCTGAAATGAAAATATAATAAAATAAAATTAAAAAACACATTTCTAATAGAAAGACTTTATGAAAATACCAAACACAAAATTTTAAAGGAATTGATTTCAGTTCATCTATTATTTTAATGTAAAGAACAAAAAGTATGTTTTGCTTTTTGTTGAACTTGTTTATATTAATTTAAACTTTACATATGGTTTTACAGAAATTCCCTGATGATGATCAGTATTTTCAAATTAAAAACTGGGGAAACAGTCATACTTCCTTAGATTAAAAGCCTATTGTCCTCATTAATACATTTACTCCGCTGCAATGTATTGTCACATAAAAATAATATATGGTCCTAGAGTTAAATGAATTTACACTTTTAGGTATAATATCTGCTAGCACAGGATGTAGCAGGTAAAGGACATTTCATAAATGTTATTTCTCTTTGATCAAAGTTACACAATTACCGATTTTTTAGAGTCACATTAAGTCCTAAAGCTCCTGCTATTTCAAGACCCTTTCAAATATATTTTAGGATATTTGTTCACCTTCTTGTGCATTATTTACACAAAATAAAATTAAAGAAGTAGCAAATGAAATTCTAAATAAAGTCTTATTGCAGAAGTATAATGTATACAGAATAATATTGTGTCAGCAATGATTTTATAGGCCATCTTTCTCAATGAGAAAACAGAAAATATAAAAATAAATTTCAAAGAGCAGCTCTGTTGTGGAAACCATGCCATTGGCTCCCTCACCGAATGACAGGTAGAATGTTGAATGTTAACACACGTTTGTCTTCAGGAATGAGAGTAGGCAGTAGAAATGCATATCATAAGTCTGGCTTGCATAATACTTTTTGCTACTACATAGAATTTATTCAGATAAAATAAGCCCCGTCAAAGTTTTTGTATCTCTAATGGTGAACCATCCTCACATTTCTCAGGTAGACGGTATCCGTTCCTTTGTCCAGGTACAGAAAAATCTCACATTGAGGCAGCTTATCCAAATTCTCTTTCACACTATTACATTGGAGTTAAAAGCACTAAAACTTGAATAGAATTAGATGACCAGATGCTTAAGTGAATTGTCCTTCCTTTTGTAATCTCATTTTAGTTCCCAACCAATGTCTATAAATCAAACTTATTTAAAGAAATATTTTAGATTATAATGTCCCCATAGTGATCTATAAAGACTTAATTAAGCTTTTCAAGTTAGGAAACATAAATCTAACTGAAGAGTCACACTTATGCATTTATTCCCCATATACCATTTATTCTTTGCGGCAATATCTATATGAGAGCTAAAAGTATTTCAGGATTTTTACCTGAAACACAGTGTATACTACACAGGTGACAAAGTTTCACAAATTATTTAGTTTTAAAATAATTAATTTTATAGCATTAAAAATAACTTTTAAAATACAACAGCACTCAACAGAAATTAAGTTCCCTGAGAGTAGAGATCTTTGTTTTGTTCAGTGCATCCTAAATACTTACAGAAGTGGCTGACATTGTATTAATTTTTACAAATATTCATTTAATATAGTAGCTAGATTTGAACCTCTAATTTCTAAAGAAAGAAGACAGGTTTTTCAAGAACATCTGAAAAGAATCATACACGATTCTATGCATAAGCAGAGCTACACTGAGGCTATGATTTTTAAGGGAGATACAGAATGTGGAAGAAGATTGCGCACTGGTGTTGTTCACATGCAAGATCCCTCTAGCACCATTGTTAGGACTCCTGGAGACAGCACGTTTTATGTTGGCATTCTCCTAACCGATGCTGGAAGACACGTCCTCAAAGACAGTCAGGGAAAGCAAACTGCAGAAAACTGGAAGTTGACACAAGACAGGAACAACAGAGACTATCGGATGTAATTAAGAGATAAAATCCAGTAAATGATCAATGTAGAAGCTCATGACAGTATAAAAGCGAATAAGCTGTTCCTCTCATTCAGGTGAACTATAACTTCCTGAGTTTCTGTGACAATTTCCGAAAATTACACCACTCTTCGTTCAGAGAAAGTATCCACTTATATAATAGCCTCAATCAACTTGAACAGCCCCAAACCTGGAAATAAATAAAAAGCTCTCTAATTAGGCTGAGAAAGAGATTTAATCCAACATTCACAAATTACTGAAAATCAATTGGTAAATTTTTCAACCTTAAGGAAAATGTTCTCACAAACCAGTGATTAATGTCAGTGATAAAATAAATTGAGTATACTCCAAGGAAACGAAAGCAGATAAGAAACAAGAAGAAGAAATAATAATAAGGGCTAAAGGCAGAGGTTACTGTTGGAAAAACAACTAGACAGATAAGGCACAATGAGGAACATGTTTATGAGCAGCTAATCATTGACATGGAGGAAAACAACAACGGAAAAGGTCAAGAGGGAGGAGAAAGCAAAAACCATCAATTAGACTAAAGTGGCATTCTGGTGGCCCTCAGGGAAAGTGGCATCAGGAGCAACACTCTTCCATTTGCCTATCAATATCAGTAACAATATTCCCCATCAGTGTCAATTAGTGTTTCACTGAAGGTGAAAAGGAATCTGTCTGTCTGAGGAGGACAATGTTGAGGCTGTGGAGTTGGGCCAGGAAAAGGCAAGCTGTGGGATCCACATCGCAGTAACCTAAGAAGGTTCCTTGCATTCCTGGGAGGCAGAGGCTGGAGCTCCGCAGCCTGGAGACTAACAGGAAGGGGGAGCCTTCCTTGAAGTACTAGGACAGATGGAGACACTGCCTTCCTTCCCTGTTTCCCATTGGCTGCAAATCAAACTCGAACTTCTTAGTCTGTTCTCTGCAACTGGAAAACAGTCTTCACCACCCTTTATGGTTTGGTCCTGACCTGTGTTTCCCAAACTCTCTCCCACTCTTTTTCTAATTTTACCTTAAGCATTTGCTTCACAATCAACTGACCACTCCCACTCCCTTCTCAACATTATGCTCATATAAATCCTTTCCCAAATGAAATATTTTTCCTAATGGTCTCTATTTCCCTTGAAGACTAGGTCCAATGCCTTGAAAAATCTTCCTGCTTGCTGGATATCCACTAGTCATTATCCAGCCACTGTAGCACTCTATTTGCCTCCTCTCCTTACAGGTGGTTTTGGTGATTATTTAGGAATGATCCTTTTTTCTTTATTATATTATTATCTCCTTGAAAGCAAAAAGTATGCAATTTACTTCTTCATGCTTCTCTAGAACTCCCATATCCTAGTATTCCATTATCTGCCAGGTTTTCATCAATGCAAATTCACCATTTTCCTCTTTTTACTAGATTGGCATATAGGAAGGAAATATTCTGCTATAATGTAGTGGTACAGGTGGGCATTATCAATGGATGCTACGACTGGTGGGTAGAATATGATAAAGCAGAGAATAATGCCACAGCATCAGCAGATCTCCTCAAATATTAATCTAGTAAAAGGAGAAAAACTGTGAAATTACATTGATGAAAACTTAACAAATATCAACTCGACCAGCTTATTAATTTTAATTTAAAGTAATTTACCCTTGCAAATATTGTCCTATTGTTAGTTATCAATTATTGAGTTGATGATACAGCCCATTATTTTAGTCAACTAATGTTTGTCTGTATGCTGCACACCAATGTCAAAAAGCTTAAAATCAGAGGAGGTTAAGATTTACATTGCATGAGATAGAAAACTCATGTATCTTCATGTGCTTGTTTTTATTCATCTGTTTACACAAAGTACGCAGTGTGAAAACGTAAAATTCATGATAAAAACAACGAAAAAACAGAAGTTTATATTCTTAATATGTTAGAATTTGGGTAGCAGAACATCTGTTTGTAATTTGAACAGATGACTCTGAATTCATTGATAACATGACCTATGACTGAGGATTCCTCACATTTTTGTGACTGAAGATAGTACAGAGATCCTAAGGAATATATTCATGCCTTCAAGATTACGTGTGAGCCACATAAGACAAGAAACTTTAATCTTACAAATACGATAATGCTGTCTAGAAATGCACAGACATGAGTTCATGCTTCACAGGATCACAAATTCTCCATATACGTGGAAAACCACAAGGGAAAACCAAAGATAAATAATGCCACCAGATGTGTGATATTCCACTTCTCCTTTATGTGGTTTAACTTGCATATAAAATTTTTGTTGATGTACTAGTGCTTCTGAGTTTTGTTTTATAATATAAATTTTGCTTTATTATCTACTGGACAATATTCCTTATCTTCAAATCTTTGTAATGATAATGAAATCAGATGACTATGTTCAAGAGAAGACACAAAAGAAGGAAAGCCATGGGAGATGTGTAATATGATAATCTTATTTAAGCATGGAGAGTAATTAGCCTATCTTCAGATTATATTAGATAATCCCATTATTCGATATTTCTTAGCTTTCTCTACACTATTGTCTTTGTTTATTAACAAGTTTGAAAGATGTTATGTAATCATACCCAAGAAGTTGCAAATGAAAGTGTCTATTTAATCAACAGAAGACTTAACAACATATGTTGTGTCCCATACTTATTAAAAAAAGTATAGAAAAATAAAAAGCAAATATCAATTTTCTTATTTTTTTATGGTGAGAGTTCATCATCTCAACAGATTACCTATATTTCTAAATTATTCAATTTTTTGCTATAGGTATTCCTTAAACCTGAATGAAATTCTGTTAATTTTAAATATAGAATTAAAGAACAAAATTTTTCTTTATAATTAATTTGAATACTTTGCATCTATATGTACACATATAATAATTATATATAAATATATAATTATATATTATTGATACATAATATATTCATTTTTAATTATATAATATATATTATATACAACTATTATACAGTATATGAGATTTAATATATATTAGCATATTAATGCATGTGTGTGTATGTGTGCAATAGAATATTTAAAACATCTTAAACACAAAAAGGACCTCGGAGATACCACATAGGTCTTATAGTAGAAGTCCCACTTGGCCTCAGAAGGGAATAGAAAGATTTCCAGAGACTGAGAAACTGTTCCCATTTTGTCTCTGTCTTTATTTGCCTGGTCTCTCATTTTTGCTCTCCTCTTTATGTGTGCTCTCCTGTTTACCTGTGTGCTCTACCTTCCTTTCTCACACTCTCTCCGTTCATTGCGGGAAGTGTGCCCAGCTAATCTGTCCTCATATTTCTCCAGTTGAAACAGCAAGCAGAATCTGATTAGCTTCCTTTTAACTCTACTTCCAATTTTCCTGGAGAGGAAATGTGTCCAGTTCATGTGAAGTCAGTGTACCATCCTCTCACCAATAAGCTGAGGTTAGAGAGGGAGGGAAAGAGGGCAAGTTTTACACAGGACCAATGAAACCTTTTTTTTTTTCCAGCATAATATGGGGGTACAGATGTTTAGGTTACGTGTGTTGCTCTTGCCTCCCCTCCCCCCCTCAGTCCAAGTTTCAAATATGTCCATCCTTTGTGTAGTGCGCATTGCACTCTTTGTGTACGCATATACCCGTCCCCTCCTCCCTCCTCCCCCCTCCCCCCTGCCCAATATCTAATAGATGTTATTCTTATATATACACTTATGTGTTGATCAGTTAATACCAATTTGATGGTGAGTACATGTGGTGCTTGTTTTTCCATTCTTGGGATACCTCGCTTAGTAGAATGTGTTCCAGCCCTTTCCAGGAGTATATAAGAGGTGCTATATCACCATTG
>CAUYSK010074207.1:0-12667 GCA_963575035.1 Avahi laniger | reverse complement strand
GTCCAATTAATTTCTTTCTATTTTTTGGTAGAGATGGGGTCTCGCTCTTGCTCAGGCTGGTCTCGAACTCCTGAGCTCAGAATGATCCGCCCACCTCGGCCTCCCAGAGTGCTAGGATTACAGGCTTGAGCCACCGCGCCCGGCCGCAGTTGAGGTTTATTAAACCAAAGTTTGAGGATGCATCTGGGAAAAACACAAACTACAGAAGCATCTGTGACCTGTGCTTTCTGAAGAGGGATTTGGGGACTCAGTATTTAAGGAGAGAGGACATACAGAAAAAATAAGGAGAGTGGGGGGAGGGTAGGCAGTGAGGCAAATGGTTTCATTCTTGTGAGGCTCTAATTTAGTGCTCAGTAAATCTACATTTTACAGAAGATAAGGTGAACTTTCAAAAAAAGGAGTGGAGGGAAAAGTCGATTATGTAGCCACCTCTGGTTAGGCAGAGGAGTGATCTTATTTTGTCCTTGTTCTGCATGTGTGGAGATAAGCTTGTAGTTGACATTGTCAGTGTGAATTAAGAATTTATTTAGGTTGCAGTCCTAAGGTTATAATTGGCATGAGCTTCTTTTTATAAGGGGGCTATATATCCTGAAAGGTTTAGGGACTGACTAGGAATTTCCCTGTAAGCAATCTGTGAGGACAGCCATCCAGAGAGTTGGGAATCTGGCTTGTGCATAAAGTTACAACACAGGGTTGTGAAATCACAGCTGTTCCTTTGGACAAAGGATGTCAGTGCTGAATGACTCAATTCCCAGGCTTAGTTCTCCCTTTGGCATAATGAGTTTAGAGAGTCCTGAGATTATATTTTTCCTTTACAAGTTCATTCACATTTCTTTTTTTGCAAGGATCACTGTTCTATCTATTAAATTGGATGCCAAGTAATGTTTATTTTGTTATTCAGTCATCCTTTTTTTTTTTTTTTAAATAGAAAGCTCTCATTTGTCAATAAGTTAAAGCCAAACCATTAGAAATCAAAATTTTTCTGTGTGATCAGTCTCCAACAATGTTTTTGGGTAGTAATCTATATTTTAATGTGATAACTACAGTTATTAATACTTAAAATAGATCACCTATCAATAACACGTAGTAATTATTATTAATAGCTATGTAATGTGTTCTGAAGTTTGTAATACCCTTTTGGTTTTTAATATAGAATTTCATTACTTTTTTTTTTTTAATTTTTAAGGCTAATCAAGCGAAGCAGTGGGAGTAGAGAAGAAACAAAGGCATCTATAAGTGGTTGTGATCAATTAGTTGTAAACACCACTGCATTCAGACCAGCCAAGAATTTCATTAATGCTATAACATAAATAGGATATGGTTTGTTATCCTGGAAATGAGGGAAACTGAGGTATAGTAGTGGTTATGGTTAAAACTAGGCCAGATAGAATGGATTTGAAGTGTTAAATTTGGTCCCAGCTCTTGATATCATACTATATTTTTACCTTAAAGCAACATTAAATGTTAAAAATATTGTCCTAAAATAAGAGATGAAGAAATGATGAATGAAGCCAGACTTCATACTATACTCCAGAAGACATTGATCTGGGTAGCTGCAGCAGCAGAATCCCATGAGGCCATGTTTGAGCAATAAGGCCCTTTGTCTTCTTGCCCACCCTCCCTTTTCAGTTCTCTAATACCAGTGGACAAATTGCTGAGCCATGTCCTTTAGAAATATTAACACATGGCCATTACTGCTGAACAAGGTTGAAGTTAAAAAAAAAAAAAAAGAAAAGAAAAAATATTAACACATGGCCAAAGGCCAGTAAGAGAGAATTAACTTATCAGAAGGATCAAGCTCCACTGTAGGCTAGTGTAGCGATGATTGAGTGGTAAAAGATAATAACCAAGGAAGCTAGCCTCTGCTTATTCTGTTATTCTTGTTCAACTTTCAAAGGCAGCATTTAATGGCCCGGAAATGAGTCGGAATGATAGGATTTACTCAGATCACTGTGGATTTTCTTATATTGATGATTCATTGTACTGTGATTCTTTTGTCTTTCTTCATACATAGGTTGAGAGCACCATTGGCTGCTTACTTCCAAGTGACCAGGACCCAGTTTCACATGCCACCTAGCTCTTATGATTCAGAGACTAATTCCATGCCCGAAGACTTGGAGGTGTCTAGTAGTTCCTATTCTGACAGTGACAGCTCTACAGAGGATGGAGAGACAGTTGTCCAAGCAGAGGAACCTGGAGCTGTCATTGTAGAAGGTCAGTATTTTATCAAGGTTTGGATTCACAAGGCTAACATCCACAAAGCCTTAGATTTCAGAAAGCTAGAAACTCTAGATTTGTGCTTTGATACTTTCCCTTTTCTCCCCCAAAGGTTACAGATTCCTGCTTTATAGTACAGACCTTTCGCTGTCCATAATTATATAGAGAGGATTTGATCTGACTCACAATTTAATGTGCCTTGTAACCCAGTGAGTCAGTCACTTTGTAATGGCATTTTATATTTCCTTTCATTTTCTTAGATATCTGAGAGAGATGTAGATTATTTATTTAAAAGAAAAGTTTTATAAATTCAGCACCCTGTGTAGGCTGCCACTTTCGAGTCCTAGTATAAGGTTATGTATTGTGCAAGTGGAACATTATTTAGCAGCAGGTGGGCAGAGACCCCTAAGGTAGATGTCATGTGTAATTAAAAACCTACTAATACTGCAGAGTGTGATCTTTCATTTTCCCACTAAAAGAAACCTGGACTTGGAGAAATGGCTTTCTAGGTCTGGGATAGGAAATATACAAAATGAGCGTAGCACATTCTGTTGTGCTAGAAAGCAAGGAAGCTGTCTAGGTCTCATAGAATTATGTCAGTAGGCACAGGAGCCACCTTGAAAGGGCTCCTAGAAGGCTAAATGGCATGATTTGAGCATCAGAAAGAATAAGTGTGTAATTTTTGGATTATGGGCTGAAATATATTAAATCTATGAAAATCTGTAAGGACGTAATTATGTAATTTTCAGAAACTTCATTTACTGCTATCATAAGTTGTTAGAACCCCCAACTCATTACTCTGAAAACCAAAAAATAAAGGATCAAGCATTTGTCTTGCCTTCTTGTACAAACTGTATTTAGGATAACCAAATAGTTGATGAAGGAAGTTTTTATTTTTTTATTTTTTTTGAGACAGTCTCACTCTGTTGCCCAGGCTAGAGTGAGTGCTGTGGCATCAGCCTAGCTCACAGCAACCTCAAACTCCTGGGCTCAAGCAATCCTTCCGTCTCAGCCTCCCGAGTAGCTGGGACTGCAGGCATGTGCCACCTTGCCTGGCTAATTTTTTCTATATATTTTTAGTTGTCCAGCTAATTTCTTTCTATTTTTAGTAGAGGTGGGGTCTCACTCTTGCTCAGGCTGGTGTTGAACCCTGAGCTCAAATGATCCACTTATCTCGGCCTCCCAGAGTGCTAGGATTACAGGCGTGAGCCGCTGTGCCTGGCCCTGATGAAGGAAGTTTTTAAAACAGAAAAATCAACATTTTGCAAAAGTAGGACCACTAGACCTTCTGTGCCTCTTAATCTGCTGCAATCAGACATACTCATACCCCCTAGGAAGTACTGTTAACACCAGGGGCAAAAAACTCAAAACAAAGCAAAGAAACCCTGAATCTACTCAAGACTCTAGGTCTAATAACCAGTTTGCACAGATTATAGGGGGTGGCGGGTAGAGGAACAAGGTAAATAATACCTCAGATATGTAATCATTTGAATCTAAAATGTAAGATGTTCTACAGATGGAACACCTAGAAAAAGACTTAGATGTATATGGAAATCGAATGCATTATAAAGGAAATACCTTAAATCAGTGGGGATGATAAAGACATTTAAATTAGTACTGTTGTTAAAACTGGATAGCTAACTGGAAAACGATAAAATTGGATTCATTCCTCATGCCATGAACCAGGATACGCTACAAATAGATCAGCGATCTAATGTAAAAAACGAAACTATTCTAGTGTTAGAAGAATACATGAGTGATAAAACCCAAGAGTAGGGAGTACTTTGAAATCTAGAAGCAATAAAAGAACATTACACAAAAATTTTCAGATGTTTTGTATAACGGTAAACCAACATAGATATTTCATGATTCCACTTTGTATAAAATGTCTAGGAAAGGCAAGTCTATAGAAACAAGATTAGTGGTTGCCTAGGGCTACGGGTACAAATGGGAAGTGACTCTAAATGAGCATGAGGGATCTTTTTTGGACTGATAGAAATATTTTAAATTGGATTATGGTGGTGATTGCACAACTCTAAATTTGCTATATGTAAAAGTTAAACAATATCATCACGAAGCAATCAGCCAAATCCAAAATGTGGGACATTTCATCAAACAAATGACCAAATTTCCCCAACATATCAGTGATAAGGATTGGAAAAAAATGGGTGAGGGAGAATTGTATTAAAACAAAAAAGACTTATGAGACATAACAGTCAAGGTCATTGTGGAGACCTTTTTTTGTATTCTGATTGGAATAAATCTGTAAAGAACAGCTTTAAAACTATTGGGAAATTTTGAATATGAACTGGATGTCTAAGTATTAGATAGTATTAGAGGATTATTGTTAATTTATTAGGTATAATGATACAGTGTTTATGTAAAAAAAAAAGAATCCTTATCAGTGTTGTAAAAGTTTTTTACAAGTATAATGACATTGTAGGATTTAAGTATTCCAACCGAAAGAAAACAACGGAACAGAGGCTTAAATGGAGCAAGATTGGCAAAACATGGATTATTTTTTAAATTGGGTTATGTATACTTGTGGGTTAACTATACCTTTTTGTTTACTTTTATGTATGTTTGAGAATATCCAAAGAAAGTTAAGATCGGTCATGGTGGCTCACGCCTGTAATCCAAGCACTCTGGGAAGCCAAAGCGGGAGGACTGCTTGAGCTTAGGAGTTCGAAACCAGCCTAAGCAAGAGCAAGACCCGGTCTCTACTAAAAATAGAAAAAATTAGCCAGGTGTAGTGGCATGTGCCTGTAGTCTCAGCTACTAAGGAGGCTGATGGGGAGGATTGCTTAAGCCCAGGAATTTGAGGTTGCTATGAGCTAGCCTGACACCACTGCACTCTAGCCAGGGCGACAGAGCAAGATTCTGTCTAAAAAAAGAAAGAAAGAGAGAGAGAGAAAGAAAAGAAAGAAAGAAGAAAGTTAAAAAAAATTTGCTGATGCTAGTTGGGAAAATTGTCATCCCTTTTGCAGGTACACTACCAATTAGAAATGGAAAGCTGTGGTGAGTCAGGCTCTCTCCTGCTAGTTTCTCATACCTGATTCATGTCATCTTTTGTATATTACCTATCCTACCATTTCAGGAAACAACTTGACAGAGCATCTAGGAGAAACTTCAACAGAGGAAGAAGTTACATGTGACAGTGGAGGCAAGACCCTCCCCAAACAGGTAGTAGGAACATCTTTTTAAATAAAAGATTTATGTTTTTATTTAAAAGTGGGACTGCAGGTTAAAATGAGAATCTTGCAGGCTTCGTAGGCAAGAGGTCCAGGTATGGATCCTGTCCCAGTGACTCGTTATTTGTGTGACTGCTTCCTCTTAAGTTTAAAAATGGGGGAGTGATGTGCTCGCTTCAGCAGCACATATTGGAATGATACAGAGAAGATTAGCATGGCCCCTGTGCAAGGGTGACACACAAATTCGTGAAGCATTCCGTATTTTATATAAAAATATTTTTTAAAAATAACAATTTTAAAAAATGAGGGAGTGGAGTGGAGGATAACCTGTGCTGCCCACTCAATAAGGTTAAGTATCAATTGGAAAAGTTGATATGAATGTACTTTATAGACTATGAAGCAGAATATTATTATTTGATAAACAATTTTTATTTTTAAAAATAACACCTATACATTATGGTCCTCTATATGAGAGTTACTTAAATCTGCTGTGAATCCTACCAGTCTCAAAACATCATTTTTCTACTTTTTGCATGTTTCTGTATGCTCTCTCTGTTTTTCTTTCTTCTATCTGGAAAAATGTTTATGTACATGTAAATCTATGTGTTTAAATGTTCTTTTTTTTTAATTTACACAAAATAAAAATCAAAATAAATAATAAGTTTACATAAAAGGGATTATATTATCTGCATTTGGCTATTTTTTCCCAGCTTATTACATCTTGGAGAGGTTTCTTTTTTCAGTGTATAAAGTTGAATCTTGGTCTTATTGATAGCTATATAGTGTTCTATCATATGAATACATTTTTAGTTAACTTTAGTTTCCTTGTTATGTATACCATAGTTGTTCCTTCCCTTTTTTTTTCCTGATAAAAGTCATGCTGCACTGAATACCCTTGTACAATTTTCTTAGCAAATATTTTGACTGCAATCACATACTACATAACAACGTTTCAGTCAATATTATACCACATATATAATGGTGGTCCCATAAGATGATGATGCCATATTTTTCTATGTTTACATACATTTAGATAACACAAATACTTACCATTGTCTTACAGTTGCCTAGAGTATTCAGTACAGTGTCATGATGTACAGGTTTGTGGCCTAGGTGTGTGATAGGCTGTACCGTCTAGGTTTGTGCAAGTATGTATACTCTTATGTTCACATAACAATGAGATCACCTGATCCATTTCTCAGAATATATCCCTGTTGTTAAGCAACACATGGCTATGTATCCATGGGGTATATTTTTAGTGGAGAGATTGCTATGGCAAAGAAAGATAGGTGTTTTAATTTTGATAGATAATACCAATTACCATCTACAAATTTGTGCCACTTTATACTTATAGCAACAGTATGTAAGTAAGCATGTTCATTTCTCCTTCTCCCTCAGCAGTGCTTGGTGTCATCAGACATCAGCTTATGCCGATCTAATACATGAAAAATAGTCTCTTTATTGACCATTGTATTCCTTGTAAGCTGTTTATATCCTTGCTTTGTTTTTCTTTGTTTTTTTTCCCTCTGGTTCTTATGAGCTAAATATTTTAGAACTACCTGAGTTGATAATGAACCTAATTTTGAATGTATAATGAACCTACTATTCCCCGTTTTTGGTTATTTTGGAAGCTGCTAGGTTTCTTTGTTTTTTGTTTTGTTTTTTTTTTGTATATCTTTGTACAGATAGCTGCTTTTCTTCATTTGAATGAAGAAAAAGATAAGAATTTCATAGGAACACAGAGTAGTAGTATTTTCATAGCTTGTATTACATTTTGCCAGATTGCATTCTAGAAAGAATAAGTGACTCATAGGTGTTGCAGTTTTTCTGCAGCCTTTTCAGTTAGGTTTGTATTATTTTTGTGCACTTTTGTTAATTTGGTGTAAGCATTGCACATTCTCTTCAAGATTGATTTTGCATTTTTTCTAATTTGAATATATTCTGATTCCATCCACCAGCAGTCTCCCCAGAAGCCCAATGCTCTTCTGCCTTCTGCTTCTATGGATGAAGACGAAGGGGAAACCTGCACAATATGTTTGGAACAGTGGACCAATGCTGGGGACCACCGGCTCTCAGCATTACGCTGTGGGCACCTCTTTGGGTATAGTTGCATTTCTAAGTGGCTCAAAGGACAAGCACGAAAATGTCCCCAGGTAAGGACCATAGGTAATGACCCACATGTTAGGAGAATTCCTAGCACCACACTAATTTTGTCCTATTGGGCTCTTTAGTGCAACAAGAAAGCCAAGCACAGTGACATCGTTGTCCTTTATGCCAGAACCCTGAGAGCTTTGGACACTAGTGAACAGGAACGCGTGAAAAGGTAGGTGGTGAGAGTGTCTCTAGCTGCAGTGTTCCCTTTTAGTTCTTTGTAGGCACATCTGGAAAAGGAGGTATGAGTAACTCTTAGGCTTTACTTGATTTGTGACTTGGGGTCTCTGAGGGTCATTGGCAGTCTGTCTCACACTGTTATTTATAATTTTATGTCTGATCATCTTCTGAGGGAAGTCTGCGTGGTTTGTGCTCCGTAAAAATGAGAATCTGGTGGCTGCGATGGCTAAGTGGTTAAGGCGTTGGACTCGAAAAATGAGAATCTGGCATGTTACTTAACTGTTGCCATTTTTGCTTCTTATGTCCCTGATTCCCCACTAGAATAGCTCGCTACTCTGAAGACTCATAAGGGAAACTTTGCACATGCAGTGCAATGCAAAAAAATTATCAAGATTTTGGAAGCCCATGGATGATTGCTAATAACATCACTTAAAATATGCTTTAAGAACATTAAAGAATAAAAATACCCACCATTGAGAGACTTTCAGGGACATGGGTTCTCTCATATTTTACTGATTAGGATGTACACAGACGAAATCGCTTAGAAAGCCCTTAACAATATGTTTGAAAGGCCTTTAGAAAAGAAAGGCTTTGATCTAGTAATTCTTGAGACATTTGTTCTAAAGAAACAGTTAAGGATGTGTGCAAAGATTTTCTTAATGATATTCCATTTAGCACTGTTAATAATCCAAGGCTAGGGGATTAATTGTTTGAAGGAACTGGTATATATCCATGTGATGGAATACTGCACATTCATTAAAACCGATGTCGAAGTGCCCGTAATATGTTATGTGAAAACACATTGTTGGTGTGATTGCATTTTATTAAAGTAGAAAAGGAAAATACAAGTAGTCACTGTACAGGGGATTTTAATTTTTTTCCTTGTTTTTACTCATTTGCTTCAATAAATATTAGTAGCATTTTAATTTTTTTAAATGTGTTAATTATTTATCAAGAGAAACTATTCTTCAGCCCACATACTCATAGCTCAGGAACACAGGTTAATGACAAACTTCTATGTAAATCAACCCAAAAAATTATTTTCTCCACTCCCACTGCTTTAATTGAGTAGCCTTAAAAAAATAAAAATAATTTTTTAAAAAAGTACTTCTTTGTATTCCAAAATCACTTTGCACTCTGACAGATACCAGCCTTCCTCATCTCCTTGTATAGAATCATAATTTCTATAGAAATCTGCATATGCCTTCTTTGTTGGTTCAGCTACGGCAAACTTACATTAATAGAAACCTGCAATCCCCAGGGACAAATGCTCAAACAATATGAAACCACAGGCACCTGACCAGGAGGCCATGCTTCTGAGGTTTTGTCAAGACACTGGAAGCCATGGCAGTTACTGTTTTTTTTTTTTTTTTTTAACTCTTTAGAAGCTGCTAAGGAAGTATCGTTACTGTTCTTGATGGGTATGCCAACCTCAACACATCCTTCCTGGCTGATGGAGAAATGCATTTGTAGCATTTTAGAATGGCAGATATGTAGCAAGAGGAATTTTGTTGAAAGGCAAAATCTATAGATGTGGCTATTAATGAGTGATTATATTAAAAAACAGTTCACTGATCACTGTAATCATTGTGCTCCCTAGCCTCCTTAGAAAAACTGAAAAATTTCAAAATGCCAATAGAGACTAATGAATAGCTTTGTAGTTCCAGCTATTTGGGAGGCTGAGGCAGGAGGATGCCTTGGGCCAAGGAGTTTGAGGTTGCGGTGAACTATGATGATGCAACTGGACTCTAGCCCATGTGACAGAGTGAGAGTCGGTCTAAAAAAAAACTTATAATGGGAGCTGAAAAAGTCATTGCCTGGTGACTTTGTAGTCATTGTAACATCATAGTGCAAAGCATTACCTTTTCTGTGTTTAGACATGTTTGGATAACACAAGTACTTACAATTGTGTTATAGTTGCCTACAGTGTTCGGCATGGTAACATGCTATGCTATACAGGTTTGTAGCCTTGAAGCAGTACCACATAGCCTAAGTTAATCAGTTATCATCTGGTATGTGGGGGAGGCCATTGCTCCTATTTTCTTGATCTTGATTCCAGCGACCTTGCTAAACTAAAAGTTTCTGCATTACCGTGTTCTCTTGAGTTTTTCATGAAAATAAATACCTTTCTTTCTAGTTTTCAGATCTTTTTCTTTCGTATCTTATTGGACTGAAATTCTGTCTTTACATTTTATATTTTGAAACTGTTTTTAGGTGCATACAAATTCATGATTGCTATTCTTGGTGAATGTGTCCTCTTATGAGACATTGTTCTTTTTTATGCCTATTTATGCTTTTTCCATAATTCTAATTGGTTTTGCTTTTGTTAGCATTTGCTTGGTATATACTTTCTTTTTAACTTCAGTGTTCTTTATGTGTATTATTTGAGTCTCTCATGAACAACCAACAGCTTATTATTTTTTTAATCCAACACATAACTTTGATCTTTTAACATACCAGTTTAATCTTTTATAATTTGCCTTAGGTCAAACAAGCACTGAGTTGGTTCTATTCCCTCATTTTGCCTATAGCATTTTTAGTCCCCATTCCCTAGTAGGAGCTAAATTCCTGACCATTCTGGTGTTTGCTTAACACCAAAGCCCAGTTAGGCTCTTGAATTCAGTCCTACGTGCTACTCTAATGTAGTGTTTTTGGACTTGAGAGATTTTTCTCTTATATTTTATTCACTTTCATGACATATTTTCAGCAGAGTATGTGTATCATATGTATCATAGTGTAAACTTACTGTATCTTTTTTTTTTTTTTTTTTTTTTTGAGAAAGGGTCTTGCGCTGTCGCCCAGGCTAGAGTGTAGTGGTGTCATGATAGCTCACTGCAATCTCAGACTCCTGGGCTCAAGCAATCCTCCTGCCTCAGCCTCCCTAGTAACTGGGACTATAGGTGAGCACCACCATGCCCAGCTAATTTTTCTATTTTTTGTGGAGACAGGGTCTTGCTCTTGCTTAGGCTGGTCTTGAACTCCTGCCGTCAGGTGATCACCTACCTTGGCCTCCCAGAGTGCTAGACTTACAGGTGTGAGGTGCCGCACCCAGCTGTGTGCCATCCTGATGGGAAGTCTTCTGTAGCCTTCTTAATCCCCACTTGTTGCTGACTTTCCCCCTCTAGTTCCCTCCGAAAGGAGCAGATGCTAAGAAAGCAGGCCGAGCTAGAATCGGCACAGTGCCGGCTCCAACTTGAGGTCCTCACTGATGAGTGCACTAAGCTACATAGTCGCGTTCAGGTAAGTTTGTCCTTTCTAACCCAAAGAACTTTTGGAATAGGAATTGAAGAGGAATCTAAATATTACTTAGGTTACAAACAGGATTTACCAAGTTATTTAGGAAATAAACATGATGAACTCTTTATTTCTGATTAGGGTGTCTGTCTAAAACTTAATTTATGAATTTTAGGAAAAATTAAACAGGCTGATGAGAATTCTAGACTTGTTTAAATCACTTTACTCCCTGAATTTACCAATAAAACGAGGACTTCAGACAAAATGACCATTAAGGACTTTAAACCTAATATCTCATGGTTCTGTGTGCTCCTTATTTCAGTTGCTTGTCGAAATACTGTAAAAACTCAGTAGTTCTCTATTATTTGTGTTAACATTTTCACATAAAGGATAAGAAATCTTCCTGTATCAGATCAAGGAATTTTGCTTTAGGGGAATGTCAAATGAAAAAGCTTTGCATTTATAAAATCTTTTTCATTTTAGGACTTGCAAAAACTTATTGTGAAACATCAGGATGATATTATACAGCAACCCAGTGGCTCCCAAGCAGGTATCCTGAGGTGTCTGCCCCCAAACCAGGGCCAGCACAAGTACCACTTCCAGAAGACCTTCACAGTGTCTCAGACAGGAAACTGCCGAATTATGGCATACTCCAATGCTCTGAGCTGCCTGGTGGTGTCGCAACCTTCTCCTCAGGCCTCCTTCCTTCCAGGTAAACAGTCCAGAACTTCAGCTTTTGTGTTCAGTATTGGACTCCATGTATTTCTTTTCTCTCTGTTTTTGAAGAATTCAGGACTCAATAATGGGTGAATACTGGCCACAGCCCACCAGATCCCCTTTTCCTGTCTGTCCCCTGTTAATACAGGTAATTCAGGATGTTGTTTCTGTAAATTTATTCATCAAGAGGGTAGAAATACAACCGTGGTAAAGCAGATGAGGTACCTGGAAGGTTAGATTACTGGTGTAGTCCAAGGAGAAGGACTTAACGTCCTGTATGTCCCACTCAACTTACAGACTTCAGTCTAAACTGGAAATGTTTGACAAAATACTACCCAAGGGCTAATTCAAAGTGAGACAAAATGTAATACTTATTTTTAGTAGTGTTTGAATTGACACTCTTAATAAGAGGATTTGGGGAGTACATTGATTATTTTATTAATACTATGATATGTTAATTTTTTCTCTTACCATATTTTGTGCTTTTTAAGCTTAATTTTAGGTTGTCTTAGTGTTGAAAACCAAATCTTTTCACCGGTCCAATTAAGTCATTTCTTTTTTTTTCTTTTTATTTCAGGATATTATGGGGGTACAGATGTTTAGGTTACGTATGTTGCCCTTGCCCCCGCTCCCGAAGTCTGAGTTTCAAGTGCGTCTGTCCCTCCGATGGTGCGCTTTGCACTCTTTGTGTATGCATATACCCGTCCCCTCCTCCCTCCTCCCTGCGCGACATCCAATAGATGTTATTTTTATATGTGCACTTATGTGTTGATCAGTTAATACCAATTTTATGATGAGTACATGTGCTTGTTTTTCCATTCTTGGGATGCTTCACGTAGTAGAATGCGTTCCAGCTCTATCCAAGAGAATACAAGAGGTGCTATATCACCATTGTTTCTTAAAGCTGAATAGTACTCTGTGGTATACATAAACCACATTTTATTAATCCACTCATGTATTAATGGACACTTGAGTTG
>CAUYSK010074206.1:0-24235 GCA_963575035.1 Avahi laniger | reverse complement strand
TGTCCTCTATTTGAATCGTTGTAAAACTGTGGTTCTTGTAGCTCACTCTGTAATTATCTGTTTTTCATGTGGCCATGACTGTATCCTTTATGAATTAATTCTACCTCTGTCTTTTTCTGCTTAGTACATCACAGTTAAAATAGCTGCTAGTAGCAACAGGGTTGTGAACACCAGTGCAAATACTGGCAGTGTTACAGAGTGCTTTCCACATCTTCCGCATTTGCACATCCTCTTGTTCAACTGGCAAAGTTTTGCATATACTTTAAGACTCAGGTGAAATGTCATCCCCTCTGAGAAGCCCTTCTTGATGTCTCTGGGCAGTGCCTACTGTTCCCTTTTCTCTGTTTTCATCATGTCTTGTTTATACCTTTTTTATAGCCCTTGCCCTGTAACTAATTATTAGGTTTCATATCCTTTCTACATGGATTGTAATTCCCAAGGGGGAAGGAATTGTGCTTTGCTCATTTTTATATACTTGGTGACAGAGTTACTGGCAAATAGTTACTGCTTGATAAATATTAAATGAGTAAATAAATAAATAACTCATTTAATGAGTATAAACTCATTTAGTTTATGCTAAACTAGTAATGGGTTTGGACCACTTTTATGTTGAACAAATTAAAACTATATAATTCCATAAGCTATTTAAGGTCTAGATGCCTTCAAACAAAGCAGGAAAAGGGCTCTTTATTTCTCTCTGGGCTATATAAGTAGCTGCCTAGGTTTTTATTTTGTTTGACATTAATTTAGTTGGCTAAAGCAGATTCTATCTGAAGAGCTGTCGGACATCATTCTTCACTGCTACTCTTTGGCAAGTCTCACATCAAAGAGCTGTTTGGAAGTTTATTCTTGCTGAGGCTTTCTGGCTCCTCGTACCAGTTTGGAAGAGAATCTCTCTGGGAGATTAACCATGTGGTTCCCTGGTATTGGTTGAATCTTTTTGTCAAGAATTATTGCTGTGCTTTTCCTTGGCTTAACCCTAGACCTATTTCTGGGTAAACAATGGCCCAGCAATTTCAGACCTTTATGTCTTTTGTTCTAATCCAGTTTAAATTTTGTTGCCATTAGCTATTTATTTTGCAAGTCTTTATTTAGTTGTTAAATACTTTTCCATATAGAAAAGTGCTTTAAGGCTTTCCTATTCCAAGAAGTTCAGATTAAAAACAGCAGCTATTTAAACTTGTATTTAGACAAACAATCTTTAGATTTCCTAATTTTATTTCCTAATTTTCCTTGTGATTTCTTTTGTGATACATTGGTTGTTTAAGAATATCTTGGTTAATTTCCACAGATTTGTAAAAGTTTTAATTTTCCTCTGTTATTGATTTCTAATTTCATCCTGTTGTGCCCAGGGAAGATACTTTGCATGGTGTCTTTTTATAAGTCTTTTGAAACTTAATTTGTGTCCTAACATACAGTCAATCCTGGAAAATGTCTTGTGTGCTCATGAGAAGAATATGTATTCTGTTGTTAGGCAGTGTACTGTATATGTCTGTGAGACCTAGTTGGTCTATTATGTTTTTCAATTTGTCTATTTCCTTACTTATCTTCTGTCTTGTTCTATCTATTATTGAGTGTGGGGTATTGAAGTCTCCAACTATTTACTATAGACTGTCTATTTTTTCCCTTCAATTCTGTCAATTTTTGCTTCATATATTTATGACTTTCTACTAAGTGCATAAATGTTAATAATTGTTACTTCTTCTTGCTATATTGATTCCTTTATTAATACATAATGTCCTTCTTTGTCTCTTGTAATCTTTTTGATTTAAAGTTTATTTTGTCTTTTATTGGTATAACCACACCTATTCTTGGTTGCTCTTTGCATGGAATAACCTTTTCCACACTTTCACTTTTAACCTATTTGTGTCTTTAGATCTAAAGTGAGTCTTTTGTATACAGCATGTAGTTGAATTATGGTTTTAAAATACATTCTTCCAATATCTGTCTTTTGATTGGAGAGTTTCATCCATTCACATGTAAGTAATTACCAATAAGAAGAAACTTACTTCTGTCATTTTGCAATTTGTTTTCCTGTCCCTCATTACCTGCATTACTGTCTTCTTTATTGCTTAGTTGATTTTTTTGTATTGAAACATTTAAATTCATTTCTCATATCCTTTTGTATATATTCTATAGCTATTTTCTTTGTGGTTGCCATGAGGATTATATTTAATGCCCTAAAATTATAACACCCTACTTTCAATTTATACCAGCTTAACTTCAATGATACACAAAAACTTTGGTCCTTTAACAGCTCTTTCCCCACCGCTTTCAGTTGTTAATGTCACAAAATTACATCTTTATACATATACGCCCACAAACTAATAATTCTTTTAAATTAATAGTCTCTTAAATTACATAAAAATAAAATAAGGAGTTACAAACAAAAGTTACAATAATACTAGTTTTTAAACTAGTAATTTTTTTTTAAAAATGCATAGTCTCTTAAACTGTGTAGAAAATAGAAAGTGGAGTCACACACTGGTGTTATAATAATACTAGCTTTTATAATTGCCAATGTATTTACCTTTATTGAGATAATTATTTCTTCATAAACCTTTGAGTTCTGTCTAGTATCCTTTCATTTCAACTGGCAGGACTCTCTCTAGTATTTCTTGCAGAGCAGGTATGGTGGTAACAAACTCCCCCAGCTTTTGTTTATCTGGGAATGTCAATTTCTCCCTCACTTTTGAAAGACAGTTTTGCCAGATATAGTATTCTTGGTTAATAGTTTTTTAAATTTTCCTTTTAACACTTTGATTATATCAACCCACTGCCTTCTGGCTGCCAAAGTTTCTGATGAGAAATCTGCTAATAATCTTACTGAGGATTTTCTATATATGATGAGTCACTTCTCTCTTGTCGATTTAAAAATTCTATCTTTGGCCTTGGTTTTCAAGAGTTTGATAATAATGTGTATCAGTGTGGGTGTCTTTGAGTTCATGTTACTTATAGTTCATTAAATGTCTTGTATGTTTATAGTCATGTCTTTCATGAAGTTTATGAAGTTTTGGCCGTTATTTCTTCAAACACTCTCTCCGCCCCCCTCTCTCCGCCCCCCTCTCTCTTCTTCCGGAACTCCCACAATGCATATGTTGGTCCACTTGATGGTGTTCCACATGTCCTTTAGGCTCTGTTTACTTTTTTCAACCTTTATTCTTCTTGTTCCTCAAGTTGATTAGTTTCATTGTCCTGTCTTCAAGTTCTTCTGCCTGCTCAAATCTACCTTTAAATACCTCAATGATTTTGAAATTTTATTTATTAAAATTTTCAGATCCAGCATGTCTTGTTGGTTCCTTTTTCAGTTTTTTATCTCTTTGTTAATCCTAAAATTTTGCTCATACACAATTTTCTTTACTTTCTCCATTTCTTCCTTTAGTTCTTTGAGCACTTTTAAGACAGTTGTTTCACAGTGTTTTATTTTAATAGATCCACCATCAGGTCTTTTTGAGGGACGGTTTAAGTATAAGCAGATTACAGATTAAAAAGAGACTAAAATCTAACTTCTAGAGATGAAAACTACAATGTGTAAAATAAAAAATTATACTGGATTGGATGATGGTAGATTATTCATTGCAGGGAACTTCTACACTGAAGATTATAAATCATTGCTAAGAGAAATTTAAGAAGGTTTGAATAAATGGAATTTCATTGGGTGAAAAGCTCAAAATTGTTAACACTCATTTAACCCCAGTTAATTGATCTATGGTTTTAATGTAATCTCAATCAGGCTTTTTTTTTTTAAGAAATTTACAAACAGATTCTAAAATTCACATAGAAATGCAAAGGCCCTAGAACAGCCAAATAAACTGTGAAAAAGTTGAATAAAATAGAGGATTAACACCACCTTATTTCAGGATTTAAAGTTACAGTAATCAAGAAGTGTGACATTACCATAGACACAGAGAAATAGATCAATGAAGTAGGATAGGAACTTCAAAAATAGATCCACACAAGAATGGACAACTAATTTTTAAACAAAGGTGCTAAGATGATTTAATGGAGAAAGAATAGTCTTTTCAACAAGTGTTATTAGAACAATTGGAGAGCCATATGTAAAAAAATGAACTTTGATCCTTACCTTGGATCATATAAATATTGTGGGGTTTAATTTTATGTGTCAACTTGACTGGGCTAAAAGTTGACCAGATGACTGGTAAAACACTTTCTGGGTGTGTCTGTGAGGGTATTTCTGGAAGACATTGGCATTTGGATTGGCAGACTAAGTAAAGAAGATCACACTCATTAATGTGAGTGAGCATCAGCCAATCTATTACAGCCCTGAATAGAACGAAAATGCAAATGAAGGATAAATTTACTCTTTCTTTTTTTTTTTTTGAGCTGGGCACCCATCTCCTGCCTTTGAACATGGGTGTTTTTAGTTCTTGAGCCTTTGGCCTAGAACTAGGACCTACACGGTTACCCCCATCCTCAACTACCAGACCTTTGAACTCGGACTGTTTTACAACACTGGCTTCCTTGTTCTCTCTCTCTTCATGTGTGTGTGTGTGTGTGTGTGTGTGTGTGTGTGTGTATTAGTTTTGTTTCTATGGAGCACCCTAACTAGGTTAGATTTGTACCCCCAAATTCTGAAACTTATAGAAAAAAATATAAAAAACTTTGTAACCTTGGGTTAGGCAAAGATTTCTTAGATACAACATGAAAAGTTTGATTAATGTAAAGATGCATTGATAAATAGAACTTAACCACAATTAAAAACTTCTGCTCTCTTAAGAGACTAAAAAAGCAGGTTAAACTCACTGTTAAGAGAACAAAAAGACAAGCCACAGACTGAGAGGAAATATTTGCAAATCTTATACCAATAAAGGACTTCTAACAAGAATATATAAAGAACTCTCAAAACTCAATTACAAGAAAACAAATATCCAATAACAAATGGGCAAAATCTTTGAACACACTTCACCAAAGGAGATATACCAATGGCAAATAAACACATGAAAAGATGTTCAACATCATAGTCACTGGGGAAAGGAATTACAACCACTATACCCCTATTTGAATGGCTAAAAATGAAAAGATTGACCAGACTGTGTGCTGGTGAGGATGTGGAGAAACTGCAACTCTCATACACTGCTAGTTTGAATGTAAAATGATGTAAACACTTGAGAAAACAAATAGACAGTTTCATTAAAAGTTATACACATATGAGTCATATGATTCAGCCATTCTACTCCTAGATATTCACTCAAGAAAAATGAAAAGATACTAATACAAAGACTTGAAACAAATGTTCATATCACCCTTATTTGTAATAGCTCCAAACTAGAAGCAACCTAAATGTTTGTTTATCAGCAGCTGAATGAATAAACAAACTGTGGTACATCCATATACCGGACTACAGTTCTGTAATAAAAAGAAATGAACTAGTGAAACACCCAACAACGTGGGTGAATCTCAAAATAATTATGCGGAGTGAAAAAATCCATAGAAAAAAATAATACTACAGGATTCCATTCATATAAAATTCTAGCAAACTCATACTAATGTTTGGGACAGGAAAGCATATCAGTGTTTGCCAGAATGGAAAAGGGTGTCAGGAGTAGTGGAAGGGAGAAATCACAAAGGGGCATGAGCAATCTCCTGAGGTTGTTGGACATGTTCATCATCTAGACTGTCATGATGGTTTCATGGACACTACATATGCCAAAACTTATCCAATGGCACACTTTATATATGTGCAATTTATTGTATGCCAATAATGTTTCAATAAAATTGTTAAAAATGTTTGTAGAGCTAAAGAGATAGTGCAGATTAATTTCCTACACCGTTTCCTCTAACTTTAGGGAAATACTGATAAAAGAGTTAGCAAAACAAGGTTCAGATTGGTTAAAAGATTTTTTTTTAAACAAAATTCACTTACTTCACTCATTTAACAAACATTTATTGTTGTAAATGTACTCAGGCATTGTACACAAATGAA
Organism: Avahi laniger; assembly: GCA_963575035.1. Lineage (NCBI taxonomy): Eukaryota > Metazoa > Chordata > Mammalia > Primates > Indriidae > Avahi > Avahi laniger. The sequence continues at coordinate 18,291 of CAUYSK010074206.1, read as the reverse complement.
ACTTCAAAGAAATTTTCAGATAAATCCAACTCTTTATTACGTTATCCTATCTTTGTATCATTTTTATAAACTTCCTTTAAAAGGTATCATTTATTTCCATATCAATTGAGTAGTCCGTAGAAAATTTCCACAGTGTTTGGCTCATTTTATTTCTTCTTTGTCATTACAAAAATATATTCTATTATTTTTCTATCTCTAAGTTTATTAATTTTCTTTCAAGTGTACGTTATTTCAATACAATTCTTCTTAACCTCTTTTCTAATAAAATAGTAGAAGTGTTATTTAATACATGGTAGTGTTGTCAACACTCAATACTTTTTTATTGCTATTCTAGATACTTTCTCTTGTTGTTTTCAAATTTCTAAAAGATATTTATCTTCAGAGTTTGATAAAAAGATTTCACAATTCCCAGGAATTCCTGAAATCAAAGTTATTCTTAAAGTTTATCTAACATTCTTCACACTGCATACTCACTATTATAGATATCAAACATATGGTTTAATGAATAAGAAGTATTGAGTTCACAGCATTTACAAAAAACCATAGCCAATTGTGAATATTCCTGCTCTCCGGAATATGCTAGTGAATATTACTGAGTAGCAGTTGAACAATTAAAAGTTTGGATCTCCCAGCAAGGTAAACAGTTCTACACAGAACTGCATGCCAAAATTGCCAATTTAAGGACTTGTTTCCAAACTTGATATTTCCTAGAACAGCACTCATAGAATTTATATAATATATATGTTTAAATATTAATATCTATTAATATTTACTTTATTTACAAGAATGACTCACCATTAGCAGCGTACAGAACAATGAACATACACTTCCAACATGGCAACAGCTGCAAGCAAAATGATTAGATTGTGCTTCTTCCTTTGTGCTCCTGATTCATTTCTTGGATATGTTAAACCTTGATTGACTTAGGGCTCTGCATGTCAGCATTTCCTGCTCTTGCTTTAGACTTAACTGCAGTGGATTGCTTCTAAACAGTACTGTCTCTATGTCGACTTCTAACATTTAATTCTTGCAAGAGATTTTAATATTTTTTTTATTTTCTTAATCTATGTGTTTTTGAAATTCAAGAAATTTAGGAATGAGTCTCTGTATGGAAAACCTGCTTTCCCCACTAGTTACTGGATATTCCAATGATTTCTAGTTTTATAATGAAAGACTTTTTCTCTTACAATTTTCAATTTAATACCTTTTTGATCAGATCTACAAATTATTTGGCAAACACATTCTTTGAGTACTCATCTCTTTCTAACAACCCATTATAAAAGAACCTTAAACTATTCTCCAGAAATTCAAATCTCATTCTTTAACATCACTTATGTATTCAGTGATTAACTTCTTCACAGATTTTTTTTCTTCTAAAATCCCAACCTTCAGTAGGAAGGCTAGATTAAAGTCCATAAGTGCCTCAAGTCTTTGGTTTCCTGCCAAGGACTTAATAATCCCTAGAGAAGATTTCCAGCTCTTTCCTCTGGGAGTGATACACCGCCACAGGGACTGACAGGAAGAATGAACTTAGCTTACTCGCAATGATTTCTCAGTAACTCTGAGCTTCATTGTCCTCATGTTCCTTTTCTCAAAGAACTGTTGCAGATTAAAGCATGTGCATATGCACATAGCTGTGTAACTATTACAAGGTATGAATGAGTGGTCACTATTGTTTATTTCTTGTTATTATGAACACTAATTTTTACTTTTATCTGGCTTTCTCAGAATTGTGATATTACTCGTAAGACTGAGTCCTAACTTCTACCTTGACACTTTTTATTTTTCCTGACAAGACAAAACAGAAAGGGGTTCCTCAAGTCCTTTTTACCTTTAGTTCATACCGACAGATTTGTAATTAAGACACGGTGAGTGAGTGTTTCTGATAGGAGGGCAAACACCTCTATCTGTACATCTGTTCCCAGAAACTGCTGCCCTCTGTGCTCCTCCCCCACAGAGTGCCCACATCCTAGATTAAGAAAAAAGAAAAGAAAACCTCTCTTTTGTCTGTCCTTGGTTTGGAGCAATACCCTTTTTATCCCATCTAGAGCTTTCTCTTCTTACTGCTCCTAATTTAACCCAAACATTTTGCTCTGTGGTAGCATCATTGGACTTAATATCAGTTCTGAAGAGGGCCAACTTATTTGAATACATTCAGTCTGATATTTTAAAATTAAAATTTTCCAGCCCTGAGCAAGAGCGAGACTCCATCTCTACTAAAAACAGAAAAAAATAGCCAGGCATGGTGGCCCATGCCTGTAGTCCCAGCTGTACAGGAGACTGAGGCAGAAGGATCACTTGAGTCCAGGAGTTGGAGGTTGCTGTGAGCTAGGCTGATGCCACTGTACTCTAGCCTGGGCAACAGAGTGAGAATATGTCTCAAAAAAATAAATAAATAAAATTTTTATTTTGTAATTATATCTCAATCATAATTAAATTACCATCTTGATAGCCAAAAAAATAAATTAAATAAGAATTTTATAAACAATAGCAGCAAATTTATTTCAGATATATCTTGTTTTGAGAAAAGTTGTATTGAAAAACTCTCTAAGAACCCAACTGTACTCTCTAAGAATTTCATAAAAATATCCACAATGAGTGAATTCAAACATGGTCCAGGATTATTTTCATAGGGAAAGATCTCACGATTACAATGTATTGATCCACAGGCAAGGGCCTAGGTGATTGCAGTTTCATTCATGAAGCTAGTTTATTGGCATAGTCGTCTGCTAAAGTGGATAAAGCTATGTATGGATTGATCCAAAAAATATTGTATGTCTTACCAACCTATGTCAGAGGCACTTCTTTTGCCTTTTAATTAAGCCCTCCAAACACTACTGATATCTCTCTTCCCACCCTACAAACCTATCAAACAGTTCTCTGATTACCCTAAACGAGACTAACATGATCACTCTCCTACCTCTATCCATTAAAAGGACAAAATCCAGAACATAATATCCACAAGCAGCCAGGATCTTGGCTATGTGAACCCTGGATACACCATCCTTCTTGAATTCTGTAAGAAGAAGAGAAGAGAGAGGAAGGGGACAGAAGTAGAGAGACTAATGACAACAACAAAATAAAATAATGGAGTCTTATCTATTTCCTTACCTTTTTCCTCCATGTACATTTTACATAATATAATAAATCTCTCTGCTTGGGCAGCTGCTGTCTACAATGTGATTTTATTTTTGAAGTTTCTATTCTTACTTCTCATCTTCTGGTAGAAATGGCCAGAGTTGAATAGAAGTGAAATCCACTGTAGCAACTTCTCGAGAGGCTTCATCCTCTGCAGTCCTCAAATGAAGGCTTCTCTCTCTTTCACGGTCTTGAAACACATTGAGTTTTTCCCATAAATTCCCTACTTTCCTCCTGTTGAATTTTTTTTTTTTTTAGTGAATACTTTGCCTCATAGAATAAGACATAAAAACACAGAATTCTAGAGCTTAAAGGACCTCAAAGATTAACTAGTAAAGTGGTCCCTGGGGTCCCCAATCTTTGATGCAACTTGGTTTTACCCCAGATATTCTGATTTAATTGATTTGGGTGTGACCTTGCCTTTGGGACTGTAAAAAGCTCCCAGGTGATTGTAATGTGAAGCAAAGTTTGAAAAATTCTGATAGTACTAATTCTTACTTTTTCTTAGGACATATAGCTAGTAGGTGCCCAAGCCAGGACTTGAAAGAGGGTCAGTTGTTACTTCAGCTGGTGTGCTTGTCATTGTTCAAGTGTTGTGTTTCTTCTAAATGAAATAGCACCAAATGACAGTAAGTGTAAAAATCAGAGCAATTCTTGAGAATTTATTAAGGTATTAAATATACTAAATGAATATTGAAGAATATAGATTAAGATAGGCCATTCAAAAAGAAAAAGCTTAGTAATAGTGCATTATTTTAGTATTATGGGAAATAAATGACATTATTTGATTGCTATCAATAAAATACTAGTGAAATAAAAGCAAGTCCTTAGTGGGCAAATGAATATGCAGTTCTTCATAATGAATCATTAAATAGTGGGTTGGAATAATTTGTCTTTTTGTAGGATGATCTATATTTTAATATTATTTAATAAACTAGAGAGAAAATTATGTTCATAGAGGCACCTGAATAAAGTTTCTTCCATTCAGTTGATCAGGAAATAATTCTTTAGAAATGCTTAGATATTTAGCATACCCAAAATAGTAATAGGAAGGTCATAAGGAAGTAACCTAAAAGCAATTTGAGATAACAGAACACCAAATAAAATATAATAACCATAAAGGCATTTAAAGGCTGTTGGTCTCAGTGCTACCATTAATAATTGACTATCTGACCTCATTGTTGGACATGTCAAAGTAATGAATGTGTAGTTGGCCTTCATTGTCCTTGTGTTCACCATGCTCTGTCAATACCTCCTAGGTAGCCATCAATTCTCTTGGTGTTCTTCTCTCTGTTGTTTTTACAATTTTTATTAACAGCAGCAAGACACATTTTTCAGTTTTGATTTAAAGACAAAACTTTCTAAGTTGAGGCATCAAATCTACACATACATTGATTGCTACTCACAGTCTTTATTAAAGTTGCTTGTATGTTAAGGGATATACAATTTTTAAAAGCATTCTGAATTTTCTTGAATGGCATTAGTTTCTAATATGCTCTTCCAGAAATACATCACGTGTTAATCTTGGGTCGAAAAAATATAATGGTGGTTTTATGCCACTAAATTTGGAGTGGTTCGTTACACTGTAACAGTAACTGGAATAGTAGTGGATGCATTGTTCTGTTTGTTGGGGAACTGATTCTCTTTTTTTGACTTTCCCCCTAGTATAACCAAGAAGCTACCAATCAAAGTATTTCCCCTTTGGAAATTTTAATCAACGTAAGAATGGGACACAGCCTAGATTGGAATAATGATAATATGATGTCCCCTTTGCTCAAGTGATTGGCCCAAGGTATGGGACATGACTCAATGAGGGCCAGTCTGAGTCTGTTTCTAGAAGTTTCTAATTAGAGCTGGAGGGAAAAACTCTTTTGCCTGTTAGGTCCAGCAAGTGGCCACACTACAGTATGGAGAAAGCCTTCCTGCAGTAGGAGACAATGAAACTGCACAAAGAAGAGACGAAAGAAAAGAGGGAGAAGGAGGACTGACTGTCCTTGGGCTTCTGGTTCCAGTCACCAAGTTCATCTGAGTTTCCCTGGACCTGAATCTCTTTCTTCACTTCTGAGCACTATCCTGGTATCCTTTCAATAAATTGTTCTATTTTGTGTAATCTACTTTGAACTAGGATTCTGTCACTTGCAATTTGTGAGAACCTTCACGATGAGCTTGAATTTCACCCTCATCATCAGATATCCTCAAGAGTATATGATTTTGAAGAAAGAGGCCATTTGTGGGCCAAAAGGAGAAAAACAAGGGCATATTGACGGAAAGCATTTGAAAATACAAAGAATTCTTGTTAAGTAAAGCGATCAAATTAAAGGCAGGTACACATGACAAACAAGAAATTAATTAATGAACAATTTTTTTTTCACAGACAGGAGTAGATCCCTCCTGAAGTTGTGAGTTTTTAGTTCCCGTTATAATGCCATATTTCTTGAGTCACTGCTGCTCATCCCTGTCCCCCCTACCGTATCTCCAGCCCATTATTAATTTCTCCTAATTCAGGGCTGTGACAAAGTTAATATCACTTGTTTAGAATCTAGCTGTCAATTTAATGTGCACAACACAGACAATTATTATGTAGAGAGCGTTAACTGGACAGAAAATCAATACCCACAGGGAAAACATTGGATACTATTTAATCACCAATACCTAATCCATAAGAAATAAAAATGTAACAAAGAAACATTCTGATGATCTTAAAGAGCTAATTGAAAAAGAGTGAAATGTAAGCAAAAAAAAAGAATCAGAATTATATAAAACCTTATTAAAAATTTTTTTGATTTTTTTTTGGAAAGAAAATAACCCCTTATGAATATTTCATAGACTCTGGATGAACATTGTTTATGATTTGTATGGTACTTTAAAATTTGTCTCACTGTGGGAATCTTAGCTAATAAGATGTTATTTCTGGTAAAGAAGGATAGTTTACGATATTTGGTAAAGGGAAAATAACACTTGGATTATGTTTCATATAAAAATAATCATTTAGAAAGAGCCCTTAAAAATTGAGTTGTTAAATATTTAAAAATTGAGGAATTTTAGCAAACCACCTAATTTTGTATTGATAATATATTACCGGTAACCGTCTTTCTTAGATATGTGTGTTTAACATGGTGATTCAGCCTCTTTTTGTTGGGATTCTTGGCTTAACTCTTACTCACTTCCCTGGAGTCTCTTAGGCTGTTCCTCTCTTATTTTTACCCAAATGTATACTAATAGAATAAAAAGTAATTTAATAGAAACTTTAGCAAAATATAACTAAGAAGATAAATCGCAGGATGGTAAAATTTTAGAACTGGAGGGGTCTACGGTGCTCATTTGGTTCGATGACCTTATTTTACAGCTTTGGAAATGAGACTCAAGGAGATTAATTATTTTTCAGACCAAAGTTATGTTTGCTGCTGAAAAAAAATAAAATGCTCCCAAACTATATACAAATGATTCTTAGATTATTCATAGTTTTGGTGTTTCTGTGCCTTGGTTTTTCTTTCTAACTTTTTTAGAGTCATATCTGTTTGAATGGCTTTATATTTAAGTTATTGAGTGATATGGTCTAGAGCAGCAATTCTCAAAGTGCAGTCCCTGGACCAACAGCATCAGTATCACCTGGACACATGTTAAAAATGCGGATTCTCAGACCCCACTCCAGATGTAGTGAACTAGAAATTCTGGTGGTGGGGGGCTGCAGTCTCTGTTTTAACAAGCCCCTTGGTTATTCTGATGTACTAAGTTTTTGGAAAGACACATAGTCTGAGTGTTAGGAAAATGAGGTCTTAGTCCAAATTCTGCAACTAACTGGTGATTATGAGCAACTCACACCTTAAAGCAAATCTAATATTCTTTTTTCCTTTCCTAAGACCCTCTAAAGTTCTCCCACAGACAGCAGAACACAATTTAGCCTTTATGTAATCCTTTTAGTCCTATGTAAACAGCCCTCTACTTCTATAACCTCATCTCCCTTCAACCAGTTCCTCCGATTTGGGCTCCAACAGTACCAATCTCTCTGTTCCATTTTCCTTATTGTTCCCTTGCCAGGAATGCTCTTTCTTCCCTCTTCATCTGCCTCAGCTCTTTTATGAATCTGACTAGAGGCCCAGGACTTGTAGTAAGTCTTCTTTGGTTTCCTCCCAGGATGGGTTCTGTGCCTTCTCTGTTTTCTTAATCATCTATGTGTATGACATCTCTGAGAGCTGAAAATGTGTAGGTGTTAACTAGTTAGTGGAGGACAAATGAGCTTCCTAGGACAAGAGAACAGCTTGTGCAAATGTCCTGTGCTGCTGGGAGGACACAAACAAGGGTCTGAAAGGAGCGGCAGTGTGGCAGGAGTGGAGGGTGTGAGAAAAGTTCAAAGGGAGGCAGGGGAGGTAGGTAGGGCCAAATCATGCAGCATGTTGTAGGCAACAATGGGGATATTTGTCCTTATTCTATGAGCACTAGGAAAATATGGATATATTTTAAGAAAAAAGTGAATACAGTAAGATTTTCATTTTAAGAAGATCACTTTGGCTGCTGTTAGAAGGTAGCAAGAACAGCTTTTAGGCAGCCAGCTAGGACACCATTGCAGTAGTACAGGGAAAAGACAATGGCTCCTAGGACGGTAACTTCTCTGTTGGTGGTGGTGGAAATGGAGAGAACCGATGGATTTCATGAGATATTTCAGGACTTAATGATGGCTGGATAGGAGGAGTGAGATTGTGGGAAATGTCAAGGATGACTCCAAAACTTTTGGTTTGTGTAACTAGTGCATTCAGTCATTTAGTTGGGGGATACCAGAAGACCAGGTTTTGGAAGAAAGGCTAGGGACATCAGGAATTTGAGGCAATAACAAGGTAGGTAGTCAAATCCAGAGGGAGATTGGAGATGAATGCAAAAATTTGGGGATCATTGCTCAAAGGTAATCTTGATGAGAAAGGTTTTATTGGATTAGTGGGGATGGAAACCACTTTGTAATGGGTTGAGTAGTGACAGAAAAATCAGGAAGTAGAAAGAGGAAGTTTTATTAAGTGTCTTGAGAAGTGAAAATGTGAAAGAAAGGAGAAAGATAAGGGAGTTGCTGGAATTGGGAGTGTAGACAAATTAGGGTTTCACATGTTTTAGAGACTTGAGTGTATTTAAAAGCTGATGAGAAGGACTCAGTTGACGCAGAGAGGATGAACATGTAAAGAGGAGAAGTGATAATTGACGGTAAAGTTCTCCAGAGAGCAGTAAGTGATGGAATCCAAAGCACAGGTGAAGGAACTAACTTTAGATAAGAGTTGGGACAGCTTCTCTATTACAGCACTGCCCAGGGAGGTTTTGTAAGTTTGATAATCAAAGAGTTGGGGAAGTTTCTGTCCAAAGCTTATATTCTCTCAGTAAAGTTAAAGACTCAAACATCTGCTGATTCAGAATGGCTTTGCAAACCTTCATTCTCTTGGTTCCCATTATAGGAAGTACTGCAGAGCTTCAACGTAGAACCTTCTGTTACTAAGAGGGGCCTTCTGCTTGTGCACAGAATGATGCAGTGAGACCATGGGATTTTACCTCAGTGGATTTGAGTTCAAGTGTCATCTCTGCACTTCAGAATACTGAACTTTGGTCACCATTCTCAAGCTTATTTTACTCAGTTGTATGTCCTCATTAGTAAATTGGAGAGGATAGATCTTATTTCACAGGATGGTGAGTATAAATGATAAAACTGCTCAAATGTTAGTTACTTTAGTACAGTAGTGTCTAGAGTCATGCACTTTTAGACTGGAAGTTTCCTGTGGATCCCTAGTCTAACAACATCCTGGTAATGGGCATGCGGGAACTGAGGCCCGGGGCAGCAGGGTTTGAATGGGCACTAAGTATCCCATCCATTATGCATTTTTCATTATTTTATGTTGTTCACTGTGGCCTTTGGAAGAACTAACTTATGAGGTTACTTTTTGTTATGTCTTCCTGATCTTTTCTTTTTATTAATTTTTTTTCTATTATTGAAAATAAATAAATGACACCCAATCAGGTTAAAAAGCTTCTACACAGCCATGGGATCAATCAGAGTGAATAGACAACCTACAGAATGGGAGAAAATATTAGCATGCTGTACATCTGATACAGGGCTGATAACTAGACTCTATAAAGAACTCAAGCAAATCAGCAAGGAAAATCTTTCATGAAAAGTTTCTATCTGCCTCAAATAAGATGCCCACAATGCAGGTGGAAGGGCTCTAATCTTAGGCACTTGGCAGCCAGGAAGACAGAAGCCTCTGTATGACATCTGTTTCTGTGTTCACAGTAGCTGGGGAAGTGAATAGCACATTGGCCCTTAAAGCTTCTTCATGGGAAGTGACACCTGCTTCTTCCTCTCATAATTCTTTGGTTAAAGGAAACCTTTGGCCACACATAACTTCAAAGGGAGTGAGGGTGTGCCATCCTTCTAGGCACAAAGAAGGATGAAAAGATAGACCTGTTTGATGAAAATCCCTGAATATCTACCATAACCACACTTATCACATTTTTTTCAATAGAAAGAGAATAAGATTTATGTTTAATAATTTAAAATTATCTAGTACTCACATTAGGAAAGCACAGAGAAGTAGGTTAAATTAATATTAATAATATAGTGTTTAACCCAATATATCCAAAATATTTTCATTTTAACATATAATATAAAATTATTAATGAGATATTTTCCATTCATTTTTTTCCATTCTAAGTCTCTGAAATCTGGTGTGTATTTTACACTTAGGCTACATCCTCAGGGAGAACCAGGCACATTTTAAGTGTTTAATAAATATGCATGACTAGAGGTTACCATTTTGAACAGTGCCTTTAAAGAAAGTGTCTGCCACATAGTAGACATTCAACAGTATGTGTAAAATGTTAAGTAATTATAAACCATAAGTATTTTTAAAAATAGTTTTACTCTTTTATCACACTAATAGTGCTTGAGTCTTGGTTTTCCCTTCTCAAATTCTTTCATCCCGTATATCTCTCCCACTTACTAGACATCATCTAAGTTTCAGGGATATTTGTGAAAATTAGACTTCAAAATTTCCATCAGAAAATCATTTCAAGTATCTTATTTTTTCATATATTTATCTTTTTACTATAGGTATCTAGTTTTATAGCCCTATCTAAATTTTTTTTGCCATATTCCCTGTATAGCATTCTTGTCTATTTGGGGACCATGGGGCTTTTCAGTATCCTGCCAAATTTAAGCTGAGTTTATGAAGCTTAAACATATGGTCTCCACCCAAATTCATGTTAAAATGTGAGGATTAAATTCAAAGGTAATATCCAGGAAAGTATGAAATGCTGAATTTTAGCTCTAAGGCCCAGGAGTTATGTTTACAACTGCTCAATAAAACTCTGTAAAGTAAAATAGCTCTCTATTGCCATAACACCCTCCATTTAACTTGCATTTTCCAAATGTGAACAATCTGCCTCTTCTTTATATTTCTTTATTTGAGAAAGTTTGATACAACATAAAAAAGCACAAACATGCCAAATGAAAAATCAAAGTTCTCAAATGTTACAGGCCACAAATAAAAGATATATTTGATAAAAAAAATACATTTGTTTAGAAAGATCTGTTCATTCACCATAATCAGAACTGTATCATAATGGTAGTGATTTGGTAAATAATATATTCCAATGTAATAAAAACTCTTCTCCAGAAAGCTCCTAAAGAACACATCTTTCAAAATTTTTATATGAAAAGGATTTAACTTAATGTGGTGTTAACTTGTTTCTGAGTTGTGATGAAAAAAGGGCCAGGGGTTTGGTGAATAATGTCTTTTTATTTGATATACTCCTAAATTCTTATTTATATTACAGGATTTATTTTAATGTGGTGTGTCTTCATTCTGAGTTGTAATATTAAACAACTGTAATCAGAGAAACTGATAATAGTCTTTGGGTGGCCACAGGAACGTATTAATAGCTCCTGCTCCTCCAACTACAGACGGTGTAGCTGCCCAGAGGCCCCAGCTGCTCTGTCTTCTTTTGCACTCTTCCCATGCTTTTGATGGGCTATTTCTACCCAATGATTGAGCATGGCAGGGATGGATACTGAAGCGAAAAGATTTCAAAGGGTCATGGCACTCCTCTGATAGCTTGCTTTGGCTTGAGGAACCCGAAAGGTTTTGCTAAACTTTCCTCCCAGGCTTCCATGCAACTTCTCTCTTTTTCTCACCACTTAAAGTCAGGCTTGTTTGCACTCTGACAATTCTCTCAGGCTTGCCTGGCTCCTTCCCTATTTTCTCACACATGAACATTTCCTTGAATAAAGTCCTTCCATATTTAATCTACTCTTGACATTTGCTTCTCAGAGAACCTAGACAAATATAAGTGGTTTGGAATCCCTTGGATTTTTTGATTTTTGAATGTGAGAATCCTCTTATCAGAGCAGAGTAGTGGAGCAGCGTGAGGACGGTGCTCTGTGGTTGCTGGTGGCCTCGGCCTGGTGCAAGGTGCTGGAGTTAGAACAGAGCGAGAAGAGAACTAGCAGAGGAGAGCCATGGTGGTTGCAGTGGCTCAGCGTGAAAGAAGAGGGACACCTGGGGAGAGGGACAGTGGTAACAATGGAACATTCATTGTATTCAAGGGAAATTGAACCAAAAAATAAATTTAAAATAATGAAAGCCAGGTTTCTTGCTGTCAGAGGTAGGAGTTACAAATATGGAAAGGGAGAACATTTTGTGTTGGACTTAAATTGCATCAGTGCAAACTGACAGTTTTCAATGTTGAAATATAGTTAAAGAGTGTGCACATATACAATACATATTGCTCAGCTCTGTCTGAGAATAACAATACCCCAATAATAATGAGCATACCTATCACACAGATACTGGTTTCTCTTGAACATTCTTGTTTAAAGGAACTGGAGCTCCTTGAGGAAATAAATGGCTGCTTCCAGACTGGAGAAAGGAAAGCAGTCTGCAATATAATTTTGTGTCAGAGAGTGAGGAGATCACAAAGAATGACAGGGTTCTGTCAGAAGGACACAGGAACAAGCTCAAAGAGGTTTCCACTGACCAAATTGGGAACAATTTTGGGACAAGATTAATAATCATGGATTATAATCAATGAAATAAAATAATCCATGGATCCATATTAATAGAAGAAAAGAAAGAGAGAGATAGATTTCTATTCATATAATTTATATTTATTCAATAATAAATATAGAAGAATAATAGTAGAAAAATCACAGTTAGCAATTGTAATAATAATTAATTCAACCAAGAAATATTAGTATATGCTAAAACTATGGGTGCAAATTTGATGAGTAACAAAATATTTAAACGTAATAAAATATTTCCCCACTAAACACTTAATGATAAAGGACAAGAGAAAAATCACAGAGTGAAAAAGACATATTGCTGAACCCCTTCATCGAATGATCCAAGTTAACAACTCCAATAATGGGAAAATTCAAAGTCATGTATGACTTAAAAGGATGATAAGAACATAGCATCTCTTTTGTGAAATTCCTCCTCAAAATGTCTAACCTCTCATCATGAGGCAATGTCAGGGAAAAAGCACCCAAACTGAGATACATTTAAAAATCTAGAACTAATTAGATCCCACTTATAATTTTCTTCAGATCAAACAGCATGAAAGAACACTGAAAAAAGAAGAAAGTTGTCTCAAGAACTTGACTTTCTCATTTGTCATGGAGAAAAGAGAAAGTGCACGTGTTAGAAGAGATTCAGTGGGTTGGAGGAGACAGATTTTCGCCATGGTGGTGTTCACAGCTGCCCAGCGATTCTTTACTTGTTCCTTCCACAGTCAAGAAGTTAATATCTGGAATTCTCCCATATTTATAGAAAAGACTCAAATTCTATCTGAATAAAAATCTTCCAGTCTTAAATTTGTATGCTTAAAAATTTAGAATTAATTTATGTAACAGAAATACATTTTTCATTTTTACTTTTTTTTTGCTATTTTTGGTGCTAAAATACATTAGATAACAAGAGATTTAAAGAAAAAAGTCTTTAAAGCAGAAAAAAAGTCTTTAAAATCTTATAAATAAATAAACCTTTCTCTCATTTCCCCGCTACTCATCACAGGTAAATATTTATAAAGGATCTGAAAGAAGGAGCAGAAGTAAAAACAAGAGGAATATGAACAAAAGGAAGAGCAAGAATAGGGGGAAGAGAAAGAGGAGAAGAGGGAGGAGAGAGAGGAAAGAGAGAATGAGGAGGAGGAAGAAAACAGATTTATTAATGTTGCTCCATATACAAGAATGAAACTGATGTTTATTAAGGTCATATCATGTGTGAAGCACTATTCTAGATGCTTTTTATATTGTTTAGGAAATGAGGGGAATAAAAAGAGTAATTTGGTGTCTTGCTCAACAGTTCCATGGCACATCCAGATAAGAACCCAGACTTGCCTTTCTCTAAAGCTCAGACTTCATCCTAAGTGATGCTGATAGTTAAATAGCTGTATAACTGGTAAAATTAAGGATGGAAATGCCCACAAGATGTCAGAATCTAGATGATTCGATGCTTTTCTTTCGATATAGTTTCCTCATTTTAAAAATTTGAATAAACATCCAAAGTGATCTAAAATGCATTTGAGTTTTACAGACTGTAAAATATAGTGTATGAAGAATTTACTGTCTTGTAATATCACCAAAGTAATGGTGATATTTTTGATAACATTCAGTTTGTTAAAGAGCAATTGTTTCCCAAATCTTCTTGGATAAAATAAAATGTTACCTTAAAAATCTAAGTCAATCTGAATGTCCTGAAATGGTTAATGAATAGCATTGGTTAATGAATAGGTTTGTAAAATAAGTGTTATTAAAAAATGCATGACTGAAATGTCCTCTGAATGCTTTTAAAGTTTTAAACAAGTCAAGGTGTTATTGCTATAGAGTAAAATGCTCAAATATAAAGTGAATGGTTCAATTAATTTTGACAAATATATACACATTCACTCAAGACACAGAAGATTTCCATTAATAATGAAAGTTCCTTTGTGCTCCTTCTTGGAAATTTTCATCACTCTTGATACTAGAACTACGTACTGATACAATTCCTATTATTATAAGTTAGTTTTGCCCATTCTAAAACTATATATAAATGGAATATACAGAATATTCTTTGTTTCATGGTTTCTTTCATTTGACACAATGTTTGTATATTCCTGAATATTGTTGGATGTAATAGTAGTTTGTTCCTTTTTATTGTGAATAGTTTTCATTGTATGAATACACAGCAGTTTGTTTATCCATTTTCCTGTTGATGGACATGCAGGCTAATTTGGTCTATTATGAATAAATCTGATGGAACATTCTTGTACAATGCTTTTTGTGGACGTATGTTTTCAGTTCTCTTGCATTGAAATTACAGGGTCAAAGGATAGATGGGTAGTCAACTTCTTAAGCAATTTCCAAACAACTCTTCAAAATGTTAATGCCATTTTATGTTTCCATCCATACTGTGTATGAGAACTCTGGTTGTTTCCAAACCTTTCCAGCATTTGGTGGTGTTAGTGTTTTCCATTTTGTGCATACTTGTGGCTATGTATGCTTTTGAGTACTTACAATGGAGGTAAAATATAGGCAGTGAAACACGCTCTGCTGGTCATTTGGCTGCCACAGATGTTTCCGATCTCCTCTCCTGGACATATGATAAGATTACACTTCCCTATCTCTAAGCTTTGATGCTTTGATATTGTATATGGCCACGTGACTTGCTTTAGCAATAAAATGTGGGTGGAAATGATGTGCATCATTTTTGAGAAGAAAATTAAAAACTCCCACATGATTGATCGCATTTCTTTTCTTCTGCCGGTGTAGTAACAGTTTAGATTATTTCCAAGGACATATGCAGAAAAAAAAAAAAGAAAAAAAAAAGAAGAAACAGTTTAGAAATACAGTTTAGAAACATGCATCCATCAGCTTAGATATGAGTAAATACAGTAAGCAAAAGCCCCTCTTATAGATCTGTGCCGAACATGTAATGAGAGACAGATATAATCTTTATTATTTAAGTCTTTGAAATTTTGGTGTCATTTGTTACTGTAGCATAACATAACCTAATATGAAACGTGGAAGTTGTTTCTAAATATTGCTTGTCCCATCAGGGTACACTTTAGCTATTAATGAACTGAGTAAAACATGTAAGAGATGTCAGAGTGATTTAAAAGGAAATAATTTATGTTTTGTGAGCACTAATGTGAAATACAATCTACTAAACACTTAAGTTATTCCTTTGAAGACTTGATGTCACTGCAATATAATTTGTTGTCATTTAAATGAGGAATGTGAGGGTTAGGGTGTTGATTAAGTTGTTCAAAGTCATAAAAATCAGTGAGAGTGGATGGCCTTTGTCTTTCACTTGAACTGTGTTCATTGCCCTGTGCTACTTGAAATCTTGATATGTTGTCAATAACAGTACTGTTATGGTCTATACCATCACTGGTGCAGATGTGAGAATAAAGAATATAGAAAGTAATGCAGTTCTTACAGGGTGGCAAAAGTAAAATAGCTGTTGACAAGATAGACAAAACAGAACTTCAAAGAGCCTGAGGATACATTTTGTGAGCCAATGGATAGCAAGAAATTCAGCTGGAAAAAAAATGTAATTTCAAAGTGCAAATAAGGAATCTATGTCTCAATTTGCTGTCGATGTTTGACTCTGAAAAGCTCAGAGACAGAATCTGCAGCAGTGCTGGATTATACAGGAGGAATTTACATTTCCTTTCCAAAGGTCAGATGTGTCTATTACATTGCTGAATGAGAATAATCTGCATTCATCTTTTCAAAAATTCCATTTGCCCAAGTGAAATGAACTTCCTGCACAGTTTTCATTAAGGTTATATTTCTAAGCTATCTTTTTCATTTAAATATATATGAAAAAAAGTGAAGAACAAAAATTAGAAGATTCCTCTGTAGGTCCAACCCTTGAAATAGAAAGATGTGACTATTTACCTCTAGATATCTGGGGGACTTTTTTATATTTGGCATTTACTTTAAGCCTCAATAAATCTCCAAGTATCTAAATCATACTAATCATATTTTAGGACCACAGTGAATATAAGCTAGAAATCAACAATAGAAAAAAAAAACTAGACAATCTCTAAACATGTAGATTAAACAGCAAACTTCCAAATAACCTATGGGTCAGAAAAACCAGAATGGAAATCAGAAAATATTTTTGACTGAATGCTAATAAAAATACAATGTATCAGTTGGGAGGGGGTGCAGTTATAGCAGCACTTTGGGAGGAAATTAAAGCTTTAATGCATATATTAGAATATAAGGTTGACAATAACCAGCCTAAGCTTACATTTCAAGAAGATATAAAAACAGTAAATTTAACTCAGACAAATAAGAAATTGCAGGAAATAATGAAAAAGAAAACAAATATATAACAGACAAAACTGAAAAAACTAAAAGTGTGTTCTTTGAAAAGATTGAAAAATTGATAACAGTCTAGCAAGATTGATAATGGAAAAATAGAGGGAAAACACAAATTACCCATTTGAGATATAAAAAGGCAAATGCACTGCTTATACATACAAACATTGAAAACACATTAAGAACATATTACGGAGCGGACGTGGTGGCTCACGCCTGTAATCCTCACACTCTGGGAGGCCGAGGTGGGAGGATTGCTCAAAGTCAGGAGTTCAAGACCAGCCTGAGCAAGAGTGAGACTCCGTTTCTACTAAAAATAGAAAGAAATTAGCTGGACAACTAAAAATACATAGAAAAAAATTAGCCAGGCATGGTGGCACATGTCTGTTGTCCCAGCTACTTGGGAGGCTGAGGCAGAAGTTTTGCTTGAGCCCAGGAGTTTTAGGTTGCTGTGAGCTAGACTGACGCCATGGCACTCTAGGCTGGGCTGTTAGGGAAATTTCTGTGCCAGTTCTGCTTAAAACCACAAAGCAGCAAGTAGACACTGACACCTGTCAGTGTGACAAGCTAAGAAATCACAGAGCAGTTGAGCAAAGCTGAACAAAACTGCAAGCCTGTCATGATTACTTATAAGAATTATTGTTTATTGGATAACTTTTAAGTCTTTTCGCTAATTGGTTAATCATTTGTACCTGTGTGTGATTTGTTAAAAGTAACCCCCCAGAAAAGGTATAAAACCTGATAAAAACCTGGAAAAGGTGCTCAGATTTTGGGAGGCTTGACCTCAATCTGGGCCGCCGGCAATAAAACTCTCTAACTCTCCAACTCTCTGCGTGCCACTCAGTTATTCCCCTGGGACCGGTCACTGACACTTGTCGTAACAGGGCAACAGAGCAAGACTCTGTCTCAAAAAAAAAAGAACATATTTTGAAGCTCAGTATCACTAGTCATTAGGAAAATACAAATCAAAATCATAATATACCACTTTACACTGACTAGAATGGCTACTAAAAAGAAAAGGAAAAATAAGTTCTGGTGAAGATGTGGAGAAATTAGAACCATCATAAGTTGCTAGTGGAAAGGTAAATGGTTAAGCTGCTTTAAAAAACAGTCTGGTAGTTCTTCAAATTTTAAACATGGACACTGCAACCCAGAAAATTTCACTTTTAGATATATACTTAAAAAATTGAAAACATATATTCATGCAAAAACTTCTATGCAAGTGTTCATAGTAACAGTATTCGTAACAGCCAAAAAGGGGAAACAACTCAAATGTCCATAAACTGATGAATGAATAAACAAACTGTGGTATATCCATTAGAATGAAATAGTAGTGACCCATAAAAAGGAATAAAGTACTGGTACATAGTATAACATAGATGGATCTTGAAAACATTACACCAAGGGTAATAAGTCAAACACAAAAGATCACATAATGTATGATTCCATTTATATGAAATGTCCGGAATAGGCAAATCTACAGAGATAGAAAATAGATTAAGTTGTTGCTCAGGTCTAGGAGCGGAGAGTGGAGATGGAGAGTGACTGCTGACTGGCACAGGGTCCCTCTATGGGCTGTTAAAAATGTTCTGGAATTGATGGTTGTACAATCTTGTAAATATACTAAAAACCACTGATTTGTACACATTAAAATAATGAATTTTATGGTATATGAATTATATCTTAATCACAAAAGATAATATTATGAACACTTTTATTCTAAAATGTTTGAAAACAAATGAAATGAATTCTTGAAAAACATATTTGTTTGTTGTTGCTTATAAACCAAAAAAATTACTAAATTAAAAAAA